>PVJA010022844.1:0-33767 GCA_004027025.1 Myocastor coypus
TTTCCTTTTTTTTTTCTTTTTTTTTTTTTTAATAGAATGATTTCAAAGCAGTGTGTGCTCAGGGCTCCTCTCAGTGTTCAGTGGAAATCTGCCTGATCTCCTTCCATCCTTCTGCCATTCCCGCCTACACAGACACACCACCACTGGGCCGGAAGGACCTGGGGGTTGCCCTCCCGTCCTCTGCTCTCCCGCCCAAGGAGCTCTTGCCTGCCCACTGCTGGTCACTCCAGCCCTGAGGTCTGAGGGGTCAAAGCTCCAGGAAGTGAACCTCTCCCCCTTTTGGGTCCTGGCCAGGCAAGTGGCTTCTCAGTCCAGGTTTGTGGGAGGCAGTGTGTGGACAGTGGGGTCGTGTGGTTCTGAGTACAGGTCAGCAGTGACCTGTGCTGGCTCTGGGCCACCTCCTTGCCCGTACTGGAGGAGAAGGCTTGAGGGAAGTGGACAGGAGGAAGGGGCTCCACTCCCATCGCAGCCTGAGGTATGGGTGGGGGACTTCTGCAGGCCCAGGCTCCCCATGCAGGGCTGGCTGCCAGTGGGATCAAAGATGGCCGCTTCTCTGTAAACATGGACCAAGGAGAGCCAGAGGTATGTCTGATTTGGGAGCAGGGCTCAGGAAGTGGCGCAGGGATGGGTGCAGCACAGGTGGTGCCCTGGGGCTGCGCTTCACACTCCCTGGCTGCTCAGCCCCTGTGGTCACGTAGAAGCCTGGAAGCGGTGAGGGCCGCGTCCCCCCAGCTGGAAGTCTCCTCGCCTCCCTCCAGCCCCGCATGGCTGCCTGGCCCTGTCGGGACAGGAAGCCAATCAAGAGTGTGCTGGACACCAGCACTGCTTGCAGCTGCATCCCCAGCTGCGGTCTCTCAGGTCCTGGGTCGTGTCAGATAGAGAGAACAGGTCTGGGCTTTCTGTGCTTAAATTCTCTGTCTTTCGTCCTGGCATCAAGCTGGGCTCTCTGAGAGGTCCCTGGAATAGCAAGGAGGGGATGGTGCTTCCTCAGGTGTCTGCCGTCGAGGTCCAGCAGTTGTGGGGAGAGGATGGAGGCTGAGAACAGAGTCTGAGGCTGAGGAGGAGGCCCCTGTGGGGCAGAGAGGAAACCAGTGGGATCAGCATGGGTAGGGTCAGAGGGGGCACAGCTGGCGTGCCTGTGGCTCATTCTGGAACCCCGGGTAGGGCCTCTGGAGTCCACAGAGCCTGAGCGCTCTGGGGTCTTTTGGGGACAATGAAGGTTCTCCGATGGCTAGGTGAGGGAGGGCACTGGAGAAAAGGGTCTTATACGGATCATTATAAGTAGCAGTGGCCACAGTGACTTCATGGGGGAAAGCAGGCAGAATGAACCCTCTGGTTCCTGAGGGCAGGGAGGCTAAGGTATCCTGGGCCGAGGACTGATATCGCCCACCATCGGAGCTCCAGTCCGTGCCTGCCCAACCTAGAGAAGGGAGCCATACGATGCGCTCTTGTGGGTGAGGCAAGGGTGCAGAGCAGCCTCAGGAAGTCCTGGCCGGGCCATTCCACAGCGCCGCTCACTCGGGCTACCGCCTGCCGAGGGCTGCAGGGTCGTTGGCGGGAGCAGGCTCATGACAGAAGGGTATCCTCAGGACAGAACTGCTAAGCATGTCTGAGTGGCAGCCCCTTGCCAGGGGCTGGAGCACAGTAAGGTGAAGAAGGTACTGCCATGCCAAGCATCTGGTACCTGCTATCATTAGGCAGACAGGCCGGAAGGGAACTCCAGCCACGCCTCTGGCTCTCTTGCTCACACTTAGCCCTGTCTTCCCACAAAGGCCAAGAGGAGGAAGGCTGAGGCAGGAGGACCATGAGTGTAAGCCCTGCCAGTGCAACACAGTGGCACAAGGACACACGGTCTTGTAGACGTAAAGGACTGGCAATACAGATTTCTTTCTGTCTCTCTGTCTCTCTCTGTCTCTCTGTCTCTGTCTCTCTTTCTCTCACACACACACATACACACACACACAAGGTCCCAAGGAGCCCCAGTGCCACACCACCTAGCTCTGGCCTGGCTGCCTGCCCCCCTACCTGTATCCTGAGGCTCAGATCTCCACCGAGGGGTCAGTGAAGCCCTTCTTGCCCTCGTTCACAAGCACTGGCTTTTCTGTGCGTGTGTGCCAGACCAGGATCTGTGTGTGTCCAGAAACAGGAAACGAAGTGAGGCGGGTTCCGGACCTCAGCCGACATCGCCCTGCTGCCTTCCCCACCAGCAGTACTTCTCCTACCCCTCCCTCCCTTTCCGCCCTTGCTCCATCAAGAGTTCTCAGTTGTTCTTTATTTTTGCCCCCCTCATTCCTGCCTTTTGTACAGGTGATGCATTCAAAGTATCCACTGTGGACAAGTTCCATGATTTCCCAAGTGTGTGTACATGTATGCATGTACCTCTGCATGTGCACGTGTGTGTAACCTGCCACGGTAACACATGTGCATGTGTGCGTGGGCTCAGCAGCAAGGTGGTGTGGAACACCTCTGTTCTGCTGGGGGAGCAGGAACTCTTGGTCCTGACTCCATGAAGGCCGCCCTTGGTAGGAGTTTCAGGAAGGCAGGGCGATAAGGGATAAGGCTAGTTCCTTCCCCATCTGTAGAGAGGGTCCAGAGGAGCTCAGGGACACTGGCCTTGCAGCTGCCAGGTCTGCAGGGTGGCGGGGAGGGGTGCGGGAGCCCTACCTTGGTGCAGTTGGCTGCCTTGGGCTCCAAGTCATTGAGGGTGACAAGTTCCCGAAGCAGGCTGCTTTCCTGGTAGCCCCCCTTCACGCCACGCAATTTGAAGTAGGCCTGGCTTCGCTGCAGGATGAGCCGCAGGTTGACTGCAAATCCAGCCATGTCGATTGCAAAAGGTCTGTGCGGGTCGAACACTGTCTTCCAGCCAACCACCTTCCCTACCCCGTTCACCCGGGGGGCCTCATAGCGAAGGCCACCAACAAAAGCAACGGGCCACACGGACACCCTCCTGGTGCTGCGCATCTATGGGGGAGAAGGCAGCATCAGGACGGCTCGTCTGCTGCTGGGAATGCTCCCGCGTCCCACAGGGGCCTGGGGTGTCTGCAGCCATGCGCCCTAGCTCACTGCAAGCACGGTCCCCGGGCTGGGCCCTGGAAGGGCCTCTCCATTAAGCTGTCAGCAAGCCCTGGGCGGCAAACAGTGCTCGCCTCCACGACGTGGCCCTGCTCCTGTTTGCTCCTAGACAAGCTTCCCGGTCCTCTCTGAGAAGAAAACCTGGTCCCTCCTCCAGACTGGCACAGCCTCTGAAGGAGGGTGCTCAGATCACACGCAGGAGTGGGCTCTGGTCACCACACTGAGCACTCTGGACAGTGCCTCTCAGTCAGGACAGTGCTCGGGAGCGTGGTACACCCCCTTTCCTTGGTTCTCTGTGTCTGCATAGATCCTCCCCTTCAGACTCCCCATCTCCAGGCCCCTCCTGGCTTTGGCCAGCCCTCCTCAACTCAAACCTCTTCGAAGAGTTCCAGGCTGTAGGTGTTGTCGTCATCTGCGAAATACACCACTCCAGGCTGCGTCGAGTTCTGCGGGAAAGTCTCCCGCAGCCAGCGCAGGGCCAGGTTGCGCTGCATGGTGCCCCGTGGGATGCGCGGGTCGCGGGCGTCGCCACGCAGCTTGTAGTTGCGGGGCGTCTCCACATGCAGGTGCGTGTAGTTGAGGCCCGTGTCGCGTAGCAGGCGTGCGGTCAGTGGCGTGCGGCGCGGTGCGTCCTCCACCACCAGCCAGTGCAGGTTGGGCACGTGCAGCAGCGTGTTGGCCATGCGTGTGAGCTCAGCCTTCTGCACTGGCCGGCTGTAGGTGGGCGTCACCACGTGGATGGTCGGCAGCGTGTCGGACCACGGAGGCGGCCTCGTGTACACATACTCGGTGCGTACCACCTCCACGATGTCTCGGTCGGACATGCAGTACTCCCTGGGGTCTGTACCCACGGGCGCCTCTCGTCTTGGGTCACCGGCCTCATCTGCAGGGTAGGAGACAGGCAGTGTGGTGCCAGAAGCCCTGACCCGGTCCCCATCCCAGATCCAGGGTAGAGGGCAGCACCTTAGGAAGGCAGCCCTGTCCCCTGTCCCAGCGTGGCATCAGAGCCCTGCCCATCTGCTGGTCACGTGGGGCCGGAGGCTGAAGATGCCTAACCACTCCTGCAGGGCAGCTGGCCGTGCTCCGACCGTGCATCCTCAGCTCTTGAGTGCACTGGGTTTTCCGTGACAAAGTGCCCTGACGCTGTCCTCCCTGGTTCCGCCGCATCCCATGGAGCTGGCTGCACAGCCCGGTGGCACTGCCATGTGCAGTGGTGTAACAAGGCCAGAGCAGAGTGGCTATAACACACGGTGGCCCCCAAGGAACCTGAGGTGAGCTGCCCCAGATTTTTCTCAAACTCTAGCCAGGTGGGGCCGCTCCCTCCTGGCCTTATGTAACTGAGTCTTTGAATCTCCACATAGAACTTGATATTTAACTGTAGCATTTCATTCCATTGGCTTTTTTTTTTTTTTTTTTTGTCTTTTGGAGACAGGGTCTCACTATGCAGTTGAGGCTGGCCTTGAGCTCACTTTTGTAGCCCAGGCTGGTCTCGAACTCACACCGATCCTCCTGCCTCAGCCTCCCGAGTGCTGGGATTACAGGCGTGTGTGACCACGCCCGGCTTCCATTGGCTTTTGACTGCATTTTCTGGGGATAACCTGCCCCTGCTGGGGGCAGCTCTACTAGCCAAGGTTTTCCTTACCTCTGAGATGTGCAGAGGTCCGGACCCTGACACTGTGGAGATTGTGTGCACTGAGTATGTGTACTGGCTGCCCATGACCTGCCATCCTAGCAGGGAGGCAGTGGGCAGAGGACAGACCTAGCAGCCTGATGCCCATGCTCAGATCCTGCCCTTATCTTGTAAGCTGTGTGCTCCTGAGCAAGTCACTTAGCTTTTGGTGCCTTGATTTTGGGAGCTATTAATAGCATGTACTTTATTGAGTCAGACGTTGGATTAATGAGTCAACACGCATTCTGGGCTCCGAGCACTGCCAGGCACAGTTAGGATCACTTCCTCCTGTGTGGAATGCTAGCTGCCCTGCTTCCTCCTGGCTCCACGTGATTACAGAGAGGGTAGAAAGAGCGCGGTCACATAGGGGGCGCTGGGCTCAGCATTTCTGTTCCTCCTCTAGCCCACCACTCTCCTGGAAGCACGTAGGGTGCGTGGGGTGCTTGTGTGGCATCTGATAGGGTTGCACCTGAAGAGGAGCTGCTCTTGTGCTTAGCACCTGGCACCCAGATACCTGGGCCACAGATAGGGTATGGGGGAGGGGAGGCCCAGGGAGGAAAGCACCACGGATGTAGCTCCTTAAAAGGCTGCTCTCTGGAGGAATTCGGGGCCAGACTGACAAGAGAGCAAGGTTGAAGAGTGCTCTGTGTTCAAGACTCTGACCAGGATATAAGGTTTAATTCATCCTGCAGTCAAAAAAGGAAACTGAGGTCTGGGAGGAGATTTATTTCTTCATCTGTTCATTTATTTATTTTTATGTATTCAGCACACGGTCTACAGGGCCTCACTACACAGACCAGCTCCTGTTTTCAGCCTCCCAAGCGCTGGGATTCCAGGCGCGCTCTCCCACGCCCTGTCTCCTTCACCATCTCAGTGTGTCTGGGGGCGGGCGAGCCTGGCATGGCAGGCCTGGGGACTGGACCCGGTCTCTGAGCCTTCCTTGGCGGGTTCTTTAATCCACTGAGCTATCTGGGCAGGAGATTAAGAGCCGTTTTCCCACACGGTGCTGTCCAGGTCACCCAGGAGGCACAGGCGTGTGCTGGGGAAGCGGCCTGCTCCCCAGACTTCCCACTCGCCTCAGGTTACTGCACCTCTGAGTCCCGAAGGCCTGCTCAGGACCCTCCCTCCATCCAACCTCCGCATCTACGGCCTTCCTCCATCGTGGTGGGCCCTGGGGAGGCAGGATGCAGAGCTGCCACCTTCAGGCATAACACCAGTACTTAGGGAAACAGCGGGGCGTCTCTGACTCTAGCTCTGCCAACAGCCTCGATATTGTGCTGCTTACCCTATGGCAATTTACCCCCGCAGACGTGAAGCGCTTTCAGGATAACTGCGATTCTCGACTGACAGGTACCAGGGAGAGCTGTCAGGTCAGGAGCAGAGAGAACCTTCAAGGGAGAGGCCCAAGGTACCCAGCATGGGCAGTGGGGCTGCAGCAACCCTGAGCTTGGCCTTGCCTCAAGAAAACTGCAGGGACTGCAGGACTTCTGCAGGGTCTGATGTCGAACTTCTTGGAACAGTAGTGATTGCTGCATGGATGGGATCTGCATCGGAATCCCTTGGTGACAGGAGTGTCCTAGGCCCGACCCAGAGCGACCCTCTGCTGCTGGGATGGGCTTGGGTGTCTTTTTGTTTCTGTGTTCCCACTGAGATGATGACACGCTGAGGTGGGGGCAGAGCTCAGGGCTACAGCTCCTGCCTAGGGTGTGTGAGGCCTTTGGTTCACGCCCAGTACTTCATTAAACAAGGAAGAGGAGAATGGACACTGGAAGGGGAGAGCTGCACTTGCTTGAAAGTGTTCGTCCGCTAAGGCATGGGGCTAAAGGCTGAGGACTGAGGGCAGCCAGCAGCAGGGATGCGGGGCGCCAGAGTGCAGGGCGCCAGAGTGCAGGAGCAGCGGCTCAACCCCGGCACTGCCTGGCGGGTCTCTGGACAGATCAGAACCTCCTGAGCAAGAAAAGCGGAAGCATGACACTCTCTGGAAGGCTGAAAACACCAAGCAGATTCTGGGAGGGCCACAGGGACACTCTCTCAAACAGGAAGGGGCTCGGGATAGTGTTCCATGTAAAGGGCCTAGGTTCCCCTCGACTACAAAAGCAGACTACGCAGCGAGCTGGGAGTGGGCTCAAGGCACGCTGCTCGTCTAGAACACTGGAGGGCCTGGGGTCTCTCTCCAGGTTTGTAACACAGAGAAAAGGAGCTCACACCTGCTAAAGGCCACCAGCTTCTCCCTCCCCCACCTGCTGCCGAGGGGTCGGCTCCTTGAATGTGGTAAGACTGAATACAAACTGCGCATGTGTGTGCACTGATCCTGTTTTCTAAAATTTCTCTATAATCTATGCGGTGGCATGTTGGGGCCTTGCAGACCCAAGGAGGGTGCCACCCAGGGGCGCTGAATTCTAGCGACAGAAGACAACTGCCTGAAAGTACCTCTCAAATGCAAATAAGCCAACGTAGAACCCTTGCCCCCAACCACCACCTTTTCAAATGCAAACAAGCTAATCTTCCCCTGCCCTGAATCACCCTACAGCCTATACAGGATAATTAAAATCCACCTCCTATCTGAGAACCCATGGAAATGACTCAAATGCTCCACCTCTGAGCCTGTTCCGAAGCTTGCTTGGCCATTTCCTTCCTGCAGAAGCTGCAATAAAGGCTTTGCCCAAGCCTCTCCCCGGGGTCTGCCCCAGGCTGCCCAGGGCCTGCCCTTGGGCCTGTGTCGCACCTTCCTCCTCCTTGGAAACTGGGAATAACAAATTCTTTCAAGGTCTTGCTGTGCTGGGAGGATTTTGAAACCACATGTGGGGAGTTTTTTTTTACCAGACTCAGAGGGGCAGGAGACCCCAGGGTGGCAATGAGACCTGGATGACCTCTAGGGCTCTCCTAGCTGCTCAGCACCCCACAGCAAGAAGCTGCCCGTGGATTAAGGCAGCTGGGCAGGGGCAGGGCGGGCACAGCTTACCCTTGTGCACGGTGAGCAGGGGTGCAAGGGTGGTCTGGTGCCATATGGTGATGAGAAGCGTCCAGGGCAGCACGATGAGGACGATTGCAAGGATGTCCCGTCTTTTCGGCATCTCCAAGGCTGGCTGCACCCACAGCTCCTCGTTACCTGAGTGGCATAAGTCAGGAGAGGGGTGGCCACAGAGCAGCGGCAGCGAAGGGGACGAAAGAATAGGTAAGGGCTGGCCGTCCAGGCATGCAGAGGACAGGGAAGCCGAACGCTGGCTAGCAGGTCTTACCAGCGCTCACAACCCACCCATTGCGGAAGTAGGTTTGGAGAATCCTGGCCACACAGGCTGACAAGGTGTGGTTCTCCTGGGCAGGGTCAGGAGCCCTTGGAAGCTGACACCTGCAAGAGAGAGCAGGACAGGATCACCAGAGACCTGGGCATGGGCCTCACTGGCTTCCATAGGTTCCTGCTGCCCGCCTGGGTGGAAAAGACTGTGCCTTTCCCACTGGTCCCAGGGGCGGCAACGAGGAACTGCGGAGACAGCTGCCTGGCTGGTGGGCCAAAATGGACTGCCCACGAGTGGTCTGCATTGGTCAGGTACACCTCTGTGCCACAGTTTTGGGTGCTACTTCCCAAGGTTATTCTCGGAGTTAAACAGTGTCCATTGCCCCTGCTATCAGTACATGAGACGCCAAGCTGCTGCGGTGTTCTAGGGGACCTTTCAAGGCCTAGGCAGTGCGCTGGGCTTGGAAGGCCTCCTTTGAGGGGAAGGAAGATGCGCCAGGCCCTGAGAGGAAAGAGCACGAATCCTTGTCCTGGCCAGGGTCTGTAGGAAATTCTGTGGACATCTGACTGGGGCTGGGTAGCAACAGGAATGGGGGTACCCCCAGCAGCTGCTAGGCCTTTGGGAGACACTTCTCAGAACTGGCGGCTGCAGGACCCCAGGAAGGCACCTTGCAGGGAGAATGTGCTACTTGAATGTGCTCTCCGTGCCGCTGGCACTACCTGCTCCCGGACTTGCATCTCTGACAGCAAGAAGGCTAAGTGTCGCGAGTCCAAGGCCATTTGCCACTTGTTACGGCCCCTTTCTCTCCTGCCCTCCTGCCCAAGCTGAGCTGTGCAGGTGCAGCTGAGGTCTGCAGGGCAGGGGAGAGGGCAGCCCAGGGTGCTGGGCCAGCTCTTGAAGCACGACCACCCACAGTGCCCAGCGGCTCCAGCCTGGTGGAGGGGCTGTGCCACGAAGAGCTTCCGCCCTTCTCTTCTCAGTCTTCGTTAGTTCTGAGGCCTGCTGGAAGATCCAGGTCTGCCTCCCAGTACAGAGAGTACCTCCTTCCTGGTTCTTGTCTCAGGGCCCAAGAAATTTATATTTGTGATCCCATGGAAAGTTATTAGGATTCTAGTGAGTTAATTCCAATCCACCACACTTAGTGCAATCCATGGAGAGAATAAAGACACTAAGGCATAGTTGTAGTTTTAGGGAGCCAAAGGGTCCTAAGTTCAGCGATGATGATGGCTATTTGTGTTATAAGCTAACTTAAATGACTCCTTATTGTACTACACTAGCATTTTAGAAGCTGCTTGTTCTCCGGCTCACCCTGCCCAACCCTAAGCCATCGAATGTGCTAAGCCTTTTAGAGACAGGATACGACTCCAGGTGTCCCAACGCTCAAACCTAGAATTGACTCAACCCCTGCCCTAGTTGACACAAGCCCTCCTGCCCCCAAACAAACTCTGCCTTTGTCTTTGTTTGGTCCAACTCGGTTCTTACCTTTATTTGCCCGAAACTTTGTATCTCCCCCCTGTTGTAAGAGGACTTTGCTACCTCTCTCTGCAACAAACTTCGATTGCTATATTGTAAAACCTTGTCCTCCCTCAAACCGCAACCCTGATCACAGATGTCCCCCCTAATTGCAGGCGGGCCTAGTGTTGATTGTCCTTCCTGATTACAAGGCAACTCGGGGACCTGCAACACCTCCTCTCTGTCCCTAACCCAGGTGCCTAAGTCTTGACCACTCCCAAGGTCCTCCCCTTTCCCCCCAGCCCTGTGGTTTCTCCCATTAAAATCTTTGTTTCACATCAGCAGGCTGCTGCATTCTCCTGACCCACAGGAGAGTGTGGCTCCTGGACTCAGCTAATAAAGTGCTCCAGATTTTCTTTTTGGTTTTGGGTCTTTGTTTTCTTCATGAGGCACAACAATCTGGAACAAAGGCTTGACCCAGGGCCACACCCAGGTCTTTATTCATGAAACGAAGAGTGGCTTGAGGACAAGTGACTATGAGAGCTGGGCTAGGAAGGAGGCCTGAACTCCCCTCTGTCATATGCGGAAAGAGCAGTCTGCATGACAACTGAGGCAGTGTCTAGTGTTCTAGGGTTGGTGCTGCAGCTCTGACTGTGATCTTCGCAGAGTAGCCTCTATCTCAAGGCTCAGTCCCAGCCTGCAGAGGGGAGCACTGGCAGCAGGTAGGGGTTCCAGGGCAACATGCCGTGGCCAGTGCCTCAGCTAGACCCATATGCACTACACAGAGCCAGTTGAAGAGATGAGAACATATCAATGCATGGAGATAGGGTCCGGCTCTGCCAAAATGGAGACAATGGCCTCTCCTTCCAGGACAGTCCCCAGGGACTCCTTCACACCAGTAAGCAGTGCAGTTGCTTTTCCTGCCTACCCTTCCCACCCAGAGACTGTGGGCAGATGTGGAGGTGCCCTCTGTTCCCGGGGATGGCGCTGACTCTTACTGGCAGAGGGCAGCAGCCGGAGGGACCGTCCACAAGCGGGGTCGCTGCTCTGCCTGGGTACAGCATCTCCTTGGCTGGCATGGCAAGTGACACAGCCGGCACCCACACCAGGGAGCTCAGGAGGGTGTTGTGTGAGGCACGGGAACCTCACGCCACACCCTCTGGATAAAGGTCCTGTCCCCCTCACGCAGGCTCCTGGCAGGTTGCACAGGGCTCTGTGTCAAGGCTGGCATGATTTTAGGTCACATCTTATGAAGTGCTATGGTCTCAATACTGTTTATCTCCTCTGCAACATTTTTGGAAGCTGGAAGCCATTGTGACTATGTCCACAGTGGCCCTGTACAGAAAAGATTTGGTCATTCTCAGGGCTGATGCCACTCCCACGGGAGCAGGCTTATCCTGTCCAGAGCAGGGTGCCATCAGACAGGGCCATCCTCCGCCTTCTCTCTGCCTGCTTCTTGCGCCTCTGCTATCTGCCAAGACCTGAAGAGCACAAAGTGCTCTTGGTGCCACAGGCTTGGGCTTCTGCCCTCCGGAACTCTGAGCCAAATGTGCATACTACCCCAGATCAGGTTGTAGCGACAGATGCGTGCGTACATCAGGAAGGTGGGGTCTGCCGGGACCTTCTCAAATGTCTGCGAAGGAGCTGGATACATGCCTGCAATCCCAACACTCAAGAGGCTGAGGCAGGAGGATTTCTGTAAGTTCAAGACCATCTTGGCTACAAAGTGAGCCTAAGTGCATAGTGAACTGCATAGTGAGACCCTGTCTCCAAAAGATCAAAAAATAAATAAATAAACTGAGATTTCTTCTGTGTCCTTCAATGCTTTCAAAGGAGTGTGCTCAAATGTTGCTCTCTGGGGGAAGGTTCTAATGCCAGAAGGCAGAAAGCTGGGGAATGGGGTGTGTGCTGGGCCTAGGAGTGTGAGCCTCCAGGCCAGCCATCCTTGTGACCACCCTTCTGGGCAGCCCCTTGATCCCACAGCCATGGCCTGTGGCGCCTGCATCTTCCTGTCTGCACTGGTTACTCTTAATGACACTAGCTTTCCTATTGCAGTCTGATGCCCAAGTGCTAGCAGGCCAGCTGGTGGTGCTCACAGACACGCTGAGCGGCCGTGCTGTTGTGGTCCCCAGAGAGGGCGATTTGTCCCTGGTCAGAGAAGTGTAGACAGAATTTGACCTGGCCATTGGTCTTGGGCTGTCACTGGGAGCACAGGAATGGGGGCGGGGGAGGAGTCTTATGAGCCCCTCCACCTGGCTGGGCTCAGGGTGACGCTAAACACTTGTTTTCTTGGACCTGGGAGCAGGAAGAAGGAGTAAGGTGGAAAAGGGAGTGGGCCCTCAGGGGTGTCACGGGAGCGCTCTGATCCCAGGCAGGGTTCTGATCAAAATATCTATGAGAGGAAAAAGAGGAGAGTAAGGGAGAAAAGCTCTAAAAATAAACTTAGCCATAAACCCAGTTGTGCATTAATTACTCTGAAGCTATTATGGCTTGAAAACCCCATAACTCTAATGGAGGCTATTATAAGCATAGTGGCAAAATCGTGGAGCTAATTACTCGGCAGTTAGAACAAAGAGCACCACAGCTGTGGAGAAAGTGTCCGTCCAGCAGGGGACAGGCTCACGGTAATCGGTATTTCCACATGGGCAGGGGCCCTAGGGCAGGGGCTTCATCTCACTGACTGGGAAATGGGGTCCAAGGGTGACCAGTGCCAGCCAACCCCCACATCCTGAAGCTTCTGCCTGGGCTTGGGGAAAATGTGGCACTTGCCCGGAATCCCAAACTGAATCCATCTGAGACTCCGAGAAGCTTGTGGCTTCCGATGTCTCCGGAAGAGGCAGAAGAGTCAACCCAGAGGGGAGAGCCTGGCACAGGGAGCGGCCAGGTGGGGTGCGGCTCAGGTCCTCTGCCTTGCGACGCGCCACCCCAGGGCAACATTGTGCTTGCAACGGACCCCGACCTCGGCCAGGGTCCTCACAGCGTGCCGGGGGCGGAGACGGAGCTGCGCCCTGAGCGCAGTGGGCGACGCGCTGGGGCACAGTCACTGGGGAGCAGTAGGAGCAGGGGCTGCTCCACGCCCTCCAGGGTCTGCGTTCCTGCTGCTCCTGCTCCTTGACCTTCTCCCTCAGCTTTAAAGCATGGAAGGTGCTGGAAAGGTCTAGTGATTTTCAGTTTTGCCATTTTGGCAACTTGGGGCTGGCTCTGAGAGGGTGGAACAGCGAGGTGGGAGTGGTCTGGGTGGGCGTCCAGGCCAGCGTGAGACCCGAAGGCCAGTGTAAAGCGCCCCACAGGACGTTTTGTGATGAGAGCACCGCAAACCCAGAGATCTGCATGTCGAGGAAAGCTCTTATAGAGGAACCCTCTGAGGGCTCCAGGGTGCCCTGGGCTAGGCGCGGGGACTCAGATGGAAGGGTTGTGGGGCGGGACCCAAGTCAGGCTGGACGCCCCGGGAGCAGCCAGGCCTGCAGTGGCCAGCGCAAGTGTGAGTGGCTTTGGCTCTAGGCTGGCCGCTGTGCCGCACGGAGCGGCTTTCTTCTAACCCTGCATGCGCTCACAGCAGAGCCTCTGCCACGTCCCCGTCCACGAAGAGGAAGCTGACTGAATCTCACTAGGCAAATACTAATTGCACGTCCGTAACCCTGTAATGGGCAGGGCGTGGTGGCAGAGCCAGGTTCAATGCAGCCAGGTGTGGAGGAAGCGGGGCATCGCCCAGCCCAAGGGAGAAGCGACCCTCCACAGGGTGTGCCAGGGGAGGGCACGCTCAAGGGACGTGCAGGCTTTGAGAGTCGCGTGCCTGTGTGAGCACATGTGTGGCCAGAGTTGGCTATGGACAGCTTGGCCGCCCCTGCCACGCATTCTGGAGGATGAGCAGAGCCTTCCTCCCGGGGACTGGGTGCTAGTTCATTGGTTAATCAGAAACCACAGCAGAATAAGGCTCTTTCAGAACTCTGCATGCACGCCGTACACATTTCAACAAGAGGGCATTTCTCCACGCTTCCTCAGATGTGATTATTTTTCCAGAGTCCAAGGTGGCCAGCAGTGGCCAGCTTTCAGGCCTCCTGCTTCTCTTGGTCCCACCAGAGGAGGATGGGATGTTGCCCTGCTCTGTCGGCCCCAGCTCCCCACAGCCAGGCTGGGGTCTCCCACCCTGATTTTGCTGCAGTGACTGGAGACCCGAGGGACAGCTGGTGACGGATCTGCACATAGTATCATTCCCAGGCCTACAGCTTCCTATTAGTCTTCCCCTAATTCGAGGAATGCTTTTTCTGGACTCTTTTTACCGCATCTTGGGAGAACATCCAACTTAGTTCTCATAGTGATGACACAGTTATCTCAACAGCCCTTGGGTGGGCTACACAGGACTCCTGTAACAAGCGCTGCCACCCCCAAAGGGGACAAATGCTTCTGTGTCATGCGGAGCATTGGGGTACCCCACCAGGCCACACTGGCACTGGCTGTGGTCCTGTGTGGAGACATTAGGCAAGGCGCTAGGTTTCTTGAGAAAAGCAGGGCAGCAGCTGTGCATGGTGGCCTGGCAACTGCCCAGCACACAGGGCACCAGGTCGATGCCCAGTACTGCAGGAGGCTACCCAGGAGCCTGCGCACTGGCACTGAGAGAAGGCAGAGATCTCTGCCTCCTGCGGGATCATAACCAGCCCCAGAAGAGGAGCCAAAGCAGCCCAGGGGGCTGGGGAAGGCTTCCAGGCCTCTGGGCCTCATGTGTAAGACCAGATAACGGGAGGGCTTGGGGCCCAGGCTTGTGCGTCTCCTTCCTCCTGTCAGCAGGGCCCCCCAAGAGAGGGAGGCACAGGCTCCGTCCCAGAGAGCCACAGCGGCCCCTAATGGGATCAAGGGATTAGTATTGATTCTGCAGGCACTGCTCAGGGAAAGCCTGGTGCCAGAGCTAATCAGCTCAGGCCAGTCAATCCATACTTCATTAACCCAGCCCCAGCTGCCAGCCAGCAGCGCTGCTGCCCTGCGGCCCTCAGCCTCTGCCACAGGGCACTGCCCAGGCACCCGCTGGGCATGTGCCACGGACCTCCAGAACGCAGGGTCTGTCGGGCTGCTCGCTCCTCATCTAGCAGGTGCTGTCCTGGGTCCCACGCAGAGGGCTCCCTTTAGAACCCAGGCCCTCGACCATCTCCACAGCCCTGGGAGGTGGGCGGGGAGATCTTGGCCCCTCCTTGCATAGGAAGCGACGGAGGCACAGTGCCCAGATGGCGGAGTGAGCAGAGGGCCAAGACGGCCCAGCTGCCTCCTGTGCATGCACTGTTCCTTCTACCTTGATTCTTCTAGGGTTTGCCCTTTGTCTCTCCTGATCCACCCTCGAGTCCACCCACCAGTGGCTTCTGCTTCCACAGCACCACGCGCAGGTGGGGACGCCTGCCCCCTGCTGGTGATACAGGCAGACAATGCCGTGCCTTCCAGGTTTCCGCCATCTTGTTCCCTTCTACCTGGGAAAACCCAGCCAAGGGCTGGGACTGAAGGAAAAGTCATGTTGGCACAGACTCGGTGTAAATAATACTCATGTGCTTTCAGTATCTTCTAGCCTGACAGTGTTAAAAAAATGTAATTCATCGAATTTTCAGGTATTTTTTATTTGTTTTTATACTCCAAGAAATAGTCTTTGGATTAGATCTGGTTTGTAACTATGAATCACAAAAGTTTGGTTTTGGTGTACTGTGGTTCTCTGCAAGTGAAGGGCCAGCTAACTCATGGCTGGACATTGAAGGCAATATTCATGGGCCCAGCTGGTCTTGCTGCAGCTTCCAGAACTATGGAGCTAGCAGTCTCCTGGCAGAAAGACTCAAGCTCGCCCCAGAGCCTCCATGCAAGAAGATCTCCGAGCAAACATCTCTTGCTTTGTCGTGAGAGGACACTGGTTTCCTGCCCTCTGCTAGGCATACGCAGGATGGGAACAGCTGTCCCATGACCTGCTCCTGGGCTTTTGCAGAGGCTCAGAGAGAGGGCAGGTGAGACACAGACCCGACAGAGAACTGCGACAGCTGGCCAGTGCAAAGCCACCACATCCTGGGTCCCAGGGTGGCTGTCCCTGTTGGGCACTGCCCTGAGGCTGAGAGGGGAAGGTGTGTGGCAGGAATGTGATAGCCACCAGGACAGCATGGACCATGCAGCCCTTGCCGTAAGATGGGGGTGCTGTGGGGGCTTACAGGGCAGGGGAGTGGTCCTGAAGCCTGACCTGGGATCAGAGGAGAGCTTTGGCTTTGGAAAGGGGTGCCTCCTCTAGCTCCTTGGCTTCCCATTCTGGCAGCCACACAGCTTTTGGGAGGGAACACTACTATTTCCAGGAAAGGAAAATGTGCTCCTTTTCCATTGCTCTAACAAATTCCCACATCCTCGGGAACCCAAAACAGCACCCATTTGCTCTCTTCTGTCCCCGTGGCTCGGAGCCCAGGCCTGGCTTCACAGGGTTCCGAGAGCCGCGAAGGGTGGCTGCGCCGTGTTTTCATCTGCGGGGCTGATTGGGAAGGAACTGCTCCGTGCTCGCACAGGCTGCTGGCGGAGTCCCCTGCCTCGCAGAGGCAAGCCCAGGGCCGGGGCTGCCACCAGGCACGCTGGGGACCGTGGGGCTCACTACCTTACCGTGCAGGTCTCCCCTACCTCAGCTAGCCTCCTACCTCACCTGCTCTCAGCCAGCTGGAGTCACCCACCACCCAGAATCACAAAGGGAGGAACAGCCCTGGTTTCCGCCATGTCCTGTAGTCAGAGGCCAGGCACCAGACTGTGCACCCAGGGGCTGAGAGATGCACAGACCCACCAGGTAGGTGGCCCAGGCACCCTCACTCCGCCCAGCTCCCGCCCAGCCATGGCCTTCCGCCTCCTCTCTCCCATCCTCCATTTACTCTCTTCTGCCCGGGGAGAGACGCTCGCAGGGCTGCACAGTAGCAGGAGGAGCCTGGGCCCCAGCCACAGAGCCTCGCTCCTCTGCTATGAGACGCCAGCAAGGGAACCCCCCTAAGCCTTGGCTTGGCCATCTGTAAGATGAGAAAAGAAAAAAAAAAAGAAAAGTTGTTCTTCCCCTATTAGGTTGTCAAGATTACTAGAAAAATACCATCATTAATGTGTTGTACATGGCTGGGGTACACAGACACGGCTGCCGCTGTCAACCTGACAACACTGAGGAGGGCCTGGCGCGGGCGCTCTGGCCTCGCTTCTCTCTGACTCCTTGGCGTTGGAAGGCAGATGGGAGAGACAGACCCTGGCAGCCCACAGGAGCCCGGAGAGAGGGGCAGGGAGGAAGACGGGGCTGGGATGGTGAGACCGCTGTCTCGTGGGCTGAGCTTGGCCTGTCATGTGGCGTGCAGCCACTGAGAGATGCCTCACTGTCCCCTGACCTTGGCTTCTGCCACCTCGGCTCGGCGCTACCAGGCTCCTCTAGTTGTTCGGGCAAGTTCCAGTGTGGGCTGACCAAGCTCCAACCACCCTCTTTCCCAGCGGCTCCCCATCCAAGTGTCCCTTCTCGGTCGCTGTTTCAGAAGCCGAGGGGAAGGTCTCCCAGGTTGCTCCTTCTCGCTGTGCCGGCTGGGCCTCAGCTCCTGGCTGTCCACCCCAGGCCTTGGGCCCTTGCCCGCCTCCACCTAGGACAGCTCTTTGCCTCTCACGGGTGCACATCCACGGGGTCAACTCTGCCACAGGGCGTGAGCTAAGGAGGATGTGCTCAGCCTATGCTGGTACCAGACGAGCAGCAGAGTTAGCAGGACGAGGAAGCCAAGTTGCAATGGCCAGCACGATGGGGCCAGCAAGGGCCACGTGGATAGCTGGCTGCAGGCCTCGTCCCTTCTTCTGCCAAGCTGCCATGCACCCGCAGTGGCAGAGAACAGCCCGGAACCCAGAGAGACTGCAGCAGCCCTAAACTCTTCTAAGACAGAGGGCAGGCCAGCAGCTGTGCTGCTGGGAGCTGTGTGCCACCAGGGTCTCTAAGACTGGCCAGGTAAGGGTGCCACCTGCTTGTGGACCTCTGCGATGCTTGTGCGCCGGGGCCAAGGAAGTCAGGAGGGATGGGTCCTGGCACTGAGTGTGAGCCTTGCGTGGGCTGAGGCTGCACGTGGCCCCAGGCTGGCAGGGCCCAGGTCCTGGAGCCATCCTTCCTGCACTGGCGCTGGCTGAGTTGTTCTTGGCCTGTCTCCCTGGGTGCTGAGACTTGCACGACTGTGGGGAGGGCATTGGCACTCCGCGCCTGCTGGGTCTCGGCGCCTTGCTCTGGCGTCTTCTCTGCCGTGTCCTCCCTGGGTGGCAGCAGCTGTGTCCAGCCCCCTCCTGCCACACACTTGCCACTGTCATGCTTATCCCTGGGCCCTGGCTGAGGTGAGGCCCTCCGAGGCACCATGCCTCCCTCCCCTCTGGGCCCAGGACCTGACTGCGAAGCTGCGGCTTCCCCGGTATCCCTGACTTGGATTCCCTACCCATATCTCTTGCAGGGCTACTCTGGAGTCAGTGGAGTGATCTACAGCAAGCAGGTGGCTCACAGCGCCACAAACAGGAGGTCACAGGAGCACATGGGCACCAGCATTGGCACCAAGAGTCCTTCACCAGCTGGCTGTCAAATTCAAGCGAGCCCCAGTGTCTGACAGACAGAGACAGCAACCAGCAGGGCCACACTCCCTCTTATGGGTCGGGACAAACTGGCTGTCGGCTAGCTCAGTTAGCCAGACGAGGCGCGGACCCTGGTTGGCAGGGAGAGAAATTGTGCAGGGGGCACTCTGGGGAGCTGGGCTCTGGCTTGGCCTTCTGTCTCTGCTGTTTGTCACCGACACCTCAGACATCTGCCAGTGGCTCTTTACTCCCTTCCTACCCGTGCACAAGCCAGCCCTCTTAAGGGACATCCAGGTAGGAAGCCCAGGCATTGCCACAGACCACGTGCCCCTTGTCTCCTGTGTCCAGAGTTGTCAGCTCACTGAGATGCATTAACTTGGGACGCGGGGACACCACCACTTCCTGCTCTTCTCTCAGAAGCATGACCCTGGGAGGCTTTCTTCCTTCCTCGTCCCCCCTCCAGAGCTTCTTCGCTGCTTCCTTCTGTCACCCCTGCACTACCCTGGCTCCTGATCTGGGGTGGCAGCTCACCCTACTGCCTGGATGGGAAGCAGTTAAAGTGCAGGGTGGAAGGGGTTGGGGAGTGTGGCCTGAGGATGCCCGTGAGCCCTCACTGGTGAGTCCCTTCCCTGCAGGCACAGCAGATGTGGGTGTGATGAATAGAGTGGTCCTTAAATCTCAGTCCCTCGGGCAGTAGATTGTGGTGACACTATCTATATGTTTTACAGGCATATATTACACAGCAAGCTGCAGGGTGGCTACAGATCACTGATCACCCAGATGAAGCCCAAACATCACAAAGGCGGTGCTCAAGACAGGCTCGCCACACACCCAGGCACTCTCTGGGGACTCTCCGAGCACTGTCTGGGGACCTTCTCAGGTCTCCCCACTCCTGCCCTGGGCACAGACTCTGGAGAGTAGAGATTTCATTCTTAGGGTCCAGAAAGCCGGTAGGGCCAGGAGGCTCAGCCCTGGCCGGAGGCCACTGGCTCATCAGTGTTACCTTCCCTACTGGTCCGGTGCCTAGGACGCTACTCAGCCCTGAAGAACGGCAGGGTACACGTGTCCTGGAGGCTGGCGCAGGGCTGTGCACTCAGGGACGCTCTTAGCTCAGGATGCAAAGGGAACCCTTAGGGCCCAAGCCGATCGCAGCTGCAGGGCTCCGGCTCTGGCCTCGCATGCCACCTTCTGAGCCTAGACTCGGCTGGGGTCCCCAGTGCTTAGGCTTCCCTGGGTACTGATTGAGGCCTCCATGGCTGGGGGGCATCAGAGATCCTGCCCCTGGGCCACAGGGTAGACAACACGAGGCCTAAGCCACACTGCTCAGCCTCGACAAGGAAGGGGATCTGGGGACAAGCTGCCTGTCGACAGACTCGAGCACAGTGTGCCACACAGTCAGCCAGTTGCGAAAGGACAGGCTTGAATGGCTCTGCTCACACGAGGAGCCTAGCTTATAGGGATGGCAGTCAGCATGGAGGCTGCTGGGCTGGAGGGCTTATGGGGGGCTGTTTCACAGGAACAGTTTCCAATTTACACGCCGAGGAAGTCCTAGAGGTCTGCTTCTCCGCAGTGCGAACATATCCCACAGCGAGAGCGCAGTGCTGGCCTGCACAGCTCCCTCCACGTGGCTAGGAGGGTGACTTCTACACTGCTTTTACAATAAAAAACAGGCGTCTTTCGTGTGTCACCCACAGCTCTGTTAGACATGTGGGGCAGTAGATGAGCTTTCCTGCGGCTGGCTGGCCCGCGGGCTGCCCTGTTACCTCCTGAGCTGTCACTGGGGCATCGCCATAGGAAAGAGGCACCAGGGACAGGGGGGGAGGCCCTCAGTGGTTCTGGTTATGTGCTGGGGCACTGTTCATCGCTGGGCCTGGGCAGGACAGAGAGAGAGAAACAGAGACAGAGACAGAGAGAGACAGAGAGACAGAGAGAGACAGAGAGACAGAGAGACAGACAGAGAGACAGAGAGACAGAGAGAGAGACAGAGACAGAGAGAGATACAGAAAGACAGAGAGACAGAGACAGAGAGAGACAGAGAGACAGAGACAGAGAGAGATAGAGAGAGAGACAGAGAGACAGAGAGACAGAGACAGAGAGAGATACAGAGAGAGACACAGAGAGACAGAGAGAGACAGAGAGACACAGAGAGACAGAGAGACAGAGACAGAGAGAGAGACAGAGAGAGACACAGAGAGACAGAGAGAGAGACAGAGAGACACAGAGAGACAGAGAGACAGAGACAGATACAGAGAGAGATACAGAGAGAGACAGAGAGACAGAGAGAGACACAGAGACACAGAGAGACAGAGAGAAAGACAGAGAGACAGAGAGACAGAGAGAGAGACAGAGAGACAGAGAGAGACAGAGAGAGATACAGAGAGACAGAGAGAGAGACAGAGAGACAGAGAGAGAGACAGAGAGAGACAGAGAGACAGAGAGACAGACACAGAGAGACAGAGACAGACAGAGACAGACAGAGAGAGATAGAGAGAAAGGGAGGGAGGGAGAGGAGAAGGAAAAGATGCGGGGAGAGAGACAGAGAGAGAGACAGAGACAGAGACGGAGAGGGAGAAAGGGAGGGAGGGAAAAAGGGAGGGGGGAGAGGGAGAGGCTGATTTACAAGTGAGGGAAGTTAATATTGACATGTGATGAGTTAGGAGCATAATACTTCAGCTGGAGTTCAGACACCCTGACTGAGAAAGGAAGTCACATGCCCAGAGGCTGTACATCAACTTAAGCAGGCTCTGGGCGCAGGGCTGGTCCTGGGCTTCACAGGCCCAAGGCGAAGGCAGGCAGGGAAGACACAGAGAGGGAAGCAAGTGCCAGGGTCTAGAGGAGGCTGCAAGGGCCAGGGCCCAGGCTGGAGGCAGGCCCAGGACAGCCGGGCCATCGGTCCCCTTCGGTGGCCGTGGCCGTGTGACTTGTCTGCTGCACCTCCTGGGGGACACACCACTACCCCTCTGAGCAGCTCTGGTCTCGAGCATGGGTCAAGGAGGGGAGGTGGCTGGCCACAGATTTCCGTGGCAGTCAGGCTGTGGGACTAGGGGAGGAAGGCACCAGGCGAGCCCAAAGTCCCAGTGCCGAGCTGCTGAGGTCCCTGCTAGCCGGCCAGCCTGGTCGCTCCAGCTCATCCAGCCATTTTTGGTCATTCTGGCCAGCCTATTCCTTGGTCAGCGTTGCATGGACACTATTGCAGCCAATGATTCACTGATTTAACTCAGGTACTGCGTGTGGTTTTGATTCTGCCTGTGGCCAGGAGGAGCTGGCCTGCCCAAGGGACTGTGACAGAGACTTGATGCATTCATACCCTGTCTTTCTCCCTGGCTGGACAAAGGGCCCAGCCACAGGCACAGGCTGCTCCTGCAGGACCTGCACACCCCTGTCCTGCCCACAGGATGGGCGACGTACTGGGCAGGAGGGAGGCACCAAGATGCGACCTCGCCTTGACCGAGAGTGGAGCCATCTGGTGCCCTTTCCCTCCTCTACAAAGAAAGGAGACAGCCTCCTCACAGACCTCACTCCTGGAGAAACCAGGCAGGCCCCGTAGTTCATGTGGGGCTCCCAATGGCCACGTGCCAGCTTCCCAACCCCTCTTCCTCTGGCAGAGTGGCTGGCAGCACCCGTGGCCCACACACTGCCCGTATCAGATAAGGATGCTGAGCCCCACCTGGCACCCCGTGGCACCCCTGAGCCAGGTCAGCGCCTTGCAGCACTGTCAGCTGGGTGTGTGGTAGCCCTGAGTCCTGGCTGCCGCCCCCTGGAGACCACGGACGTAGCGAGCCCTGGCTGAGCCCCTCAGAGCCCCAACTGTACTACCACTCGGCAAGATGCCAGCACGACTTGCTGCTTTTATTGTCCAGAATTTAATATTTATTTTTACTTTTTACTTTTTTGGCAAGAGCTGTCCATTAGAGCGGAATTTCCATCCCATGCATCTTCAAATGGCCTCAGACTCTTCTCACGGCGTTTGGTTGCAAACGAGGAGGATGTACTTTGGGTCTCCATTATCTCAAAGGGCCTGGCACATTGCAGGGTGACAAGCTGGCCCCATACTAACCACAGGACGGGAAACTGAGGCCCAGGAAGAGCCCGAGCTGTGAGCAAGGTCATGTGCTGGTGGCAGGCAGCCTGGTACAGAGTAGGCTGTTCAGTAAATATTTCAGTGAATTGCTACAAAGATGAATAATACAAATTGCTTGCTATTTTCAAATAAAAAATAAAAAGCAACTGGTGTTGCATGTTCTGAGCGATTAGTGTGATTAACTGCAGTGACTCACTGCTTCCTCACCATCCTATTCTCACCCCTGTTGGCGAGAGGAGAAATCGGAGGCCCAGAGAGGTAAAGGAATGTCCCAGGACCACACAGCTCATAGGCAGCAGAGCCGGGACTGAGTCCAGCCAGGTCACACTCTTAGCTGGCCCACCAAGTAACCACACAGAGAAAGAGTTACAGCCACACTGTCACCAGATCCTCAGGGCCGGTGGCGAGGCTCTGTGTGTGTGCTCTCTGGCACGGTGGATGTGGGCACACGTGGCCTCTGAGGCCCCGCTGGGGCTGGGTGGTGGCAGGGCTGTGCAGAATGCGGAGAAGCAGCCCACCTGTCCTGGTGTCTGCTTCTGGCCTGTTTTGGGCAGAGAGAGCTACTCCTGCCTTAGGGCTCAGACTGCTCAGCTGCCCTCCAAGAAGGAGACCACATGGTGAGTGACCCGGGACAGGCGGGCAGGGCTCTCGTGCAGGTGCAGGCGGGCAAGGCTCTCGTGCAGGTGCGGGCGGGGCTCTCGTGCAGACGCAGGCGGGCGGGGCTCTCGTGCAGGCGCAGGCGGGCGGGGCTCTCGTGCAGACGCGGGCGGGCAGGGCTCTCGTGCAGACGCCGGCGGGCAGGGCTCTCGAGCAGACGCTACCCCAGCTGCACGGCCAGGCCTGCTGCCTGCGGGCTTCGCACTCACTGCTCCTCTCACTTCCTGTGAGCAGTCACGGGCTAACAGCACATCCTAAGAAAGTCACTCTGCGGTTCACCCACTGCGACGCCACGGCCCGGGCAAGGTTGCTCTTCAAACCCAGTCAAGCCCTGAACCAGACTTGGTTCTCCACTTCAGAGCTTACTGGTGGTGGCGAAGCGCCATCCCTGCCAGGCACTTGGCACGAGGCTGCCTCCTGAGCCGCTGTCAGCTGGTATGTGCTCGGGGAGCGACACTCATTTTAATATTGGCCAAAGCTAAACCTCATTAGAAAAGTAAATTTGCTGTAGCTGCAGGGGGAAAAAAAAGCAACCCACATAACCCTTCCAAAGCTAAACAGAAAACACTAATTTTGGATTATTTGATGCTTTGTGTCCCTAGAACTTGGTATGGAGCCTGGAACACAGGAGCTGCCTGCCTAGGGCCTGGGATGTAGCGTGGGTGGGGAGTGACTTCTTTGTCACCTCTCAGCACAAGTAATAAACAATGATCCCACAATTTTTCTCAGACAATTATTCCCTGATAAAGCGAAGTGGTGACATATCTAACTATTAGGCATAAAGACTGTCATATTTGGCTGAGGCGCTCGGGGTGCCCTGGGCCTGGGTAAGGGTGGCATGCAGCACAGAGCCTGGGGTATGGGCTGTCGGTGCCATAGCTGGCCTGGTCAGAGCGCGCTACTCCGCACTCCAGGGCCACATGGATGCTGTGAGGACGCAGGGCAGGAAAGTGTATAAAATAAATTAGCACTTCTCCTGCAAACGATCTGGTGAGATGAGGGTTCCCCAGTGTACAGGGTGTCAGGAAACCAGGGCTTGGATGGCTCTGATTATTTCTTAAAGGAAGGCGCAGAGCCCAGGTGGCCGCAGCAGAGCTGAGGTGGGACCCTGTGGGGACTGCTGGGGTCTGCCCACGCCCCCTGCTCATCTTTGGAGGGCGAGAGCAACGGTTGAAGCAGGCTGCTCTTCCCCCTCCTCCCCAGGTCCTAGGGGTGCTCAGACTCTGTCTTGAGCATCACACTGTGTTTGAGGACCAGGAGGGCGGGCAGAGGCTGTAAGTGAGGCAGAGCCCTAGGCGTGGGACATGGCACCCCAGGCTTGCCCTGAAGATCTGAGTGACTTGGTGCTTGCTGAGCCTGTCCCACTCTACCTTTCGGGCCCTCCTGCATCTCCCAGAGCCCCAGCGTTCCCCCAAAAGGGGAGGACAGGACCGGCAGAAGGCTGGGGTGGGGAGCACCGGAATGAGCCCTCTGCTCCCCAGCCTCTCCTTGCTTTGCGTTCCCTTTGTCTGTGAGCTCAGACTCCAAACCCTTCCTTTTCTCAGCCCTGCCTTTCCAGAGGTTGTCAGCATGGAGGAGCGCTCAGGCGTCGACCCTCGCTTCTAACCACTCAGGACCACAGGCTGCCTTGTGAGGAGCCCAGCTCGCTGCCCAGGTGTCTTCCTCCAGGCCCGACCCTTAGAGCTCCTGACCTGCTTCGTTCCCTGGGACCTGACCCAGAAAGAGCATGCCTGACTTCCTTCTCCCTAACGCACTGCTGTGGGAAAATCTAAGCCTGTCCAGAGCCTGAGTGGAAGAAACAGGCTGCTGTGTGCCCTGGGTCTCTGCCATGGATTGCCATCCTGTTGGCAGAGCCCTGCCCTGGGCGAGTTACCTGCCCCCTGCTTCAGCTCCTCAGAAGCATGCGTGCCCATGTTTGGTCTGCACACAGGTGCATATAGCATGCCAGGACATGGGTGACTGGAAGCCTCTACGGATGGAAAGAGCCAGGCGCTGGCTCCAGGGCTGAGTGGGACACAGATGCTCTCCTCAGCCAGCCAGGTGGTAGAAGAAAGTAACGTGCAAGTCCAGAACCTTTCAGGACTCGGGGCACAGCCTGGGCCATGAGAAGTCTCCTCAAGGGCCTCCCAGGAAGGGAAGGACCCTCATCCAGAAAGGGAGAGCTGTGTACTTGGTCCAGGGAGTCCAGTAACAGCTCCAGCTAGATTGCTACTGGGGCAAAGACCTCATCCCGCACTGACTCCTGACAGAGGGAAGGGAGGACAGCTCTCAGGGGGCCCCAGAGCAGTGCCGCTGCGCAGTCACAGGGCCCTGAACCTCGGGAACTCACCAAGCGCGTCCCTGGGTTTCTGCACAGAGAGCAGTGTGGCAGCGCTCCGCACTAGGACATCCACACCCAGCCGTTTCTAGCAGTGTGTGGAGTGGCCTGAGCTCAGCTCCGTTATATCCCCCACCCAGACTGTGCCCACCCCAGGGTACAAGACGGTGTCCAGCAGAGGCCCCTTCTGGGGCCCTGTGCAGTGGAACCCTCTAGGGTCTCTGGGCTCTGGCTCCTGCAAGAAGCCATCTAGCTATGGATGGCGGAGATAAGGTCTCATTTGACAGGAGGAAGAAGGGAAACGAAGACTGCTCAAGACCATACTCTCTCCTCTGCCTGTGCGCAAGGCCAGAGCCTTGGGAGAAGGCTGTCAAGCCTTGTGCCTGTCCCTGTCCCTGCTTAACCCAGAGGCTCCCTCCTTCTTCCTCCCCTGCCTTCTGTTCTCAGCTCTTTTTTTTTTTTTTTTTTTTTTTTTTAAGTTTCATGCTTTCAGTGGAGGGACTGGGCCCCATTCAGGAGCCCAGGCCCGAGAGAGCCTGGGGGTGGACAGCCCTGCTTCCCTGTTCCCAGGTGCACTGGAGGTCCCAGGCAACCCGGGTGAATTCTGCCTCTCCGTGTCTTGCCCTCCCCCTGAAGAGTTAACTTGCTGATGTTGAGAGGGAGCTACGGGGTAGGGGTTGCTGGGGAGCAGAACTGGGCCTGGGCTACGGGAGGGGGGCATTCTTCATACCACCGAAAACCACCTGCTGAAGTGGCGAGGGGCAGGGCGGGCGGCTAAGAGACGCGAGGACCAGCCCTCCCTCAATGCGGGGCTGAGGATGGCAGGCAGCATCCATCCCGGTTTTGTTTCACAGCCCCTCGCGCAAGGCCTCCCAGCCTTGGCCCCTTTTCTGGTGGCTTTTGGCGTGCAGCACACACACACGCGCGCGCGCGCGCACACACACACACACACACACACACGCCACGCGCGTGCCCGGAGGACATGGCGTGGGCATCGGCGGGGACGCGGAAAGGGGCTCGGTGGACCCGGCTGCGGGGGGCACTGACCTGTGGCGGCGAGTCAGGGTCTTCCGCGGCGCGGTCCATCACGGGCGGGCGGCGCCTACGCCCCGGCCCCGGCGTCCCCAGGCTGCTGCCCTGGGTCGCGCTCCCCTGGGACTCTCGGGCTCCAGGCCCCCAGGAGCCCCTGCATCGCGCGCCCGCCGCCCGGCCCGCGGTTGTGCGCTCGGCTCGGCGAGGGCGGCCGGAGGAGGCGCAGCAGGCGCGGGCACGGGCGCCGGGGGCGGCGGGGTAGCCGAGCCGGGCGCTCGGTGCCCTCGGCGGCGGCTCCGCTCGGTGCAGCCCGCGGTGACAGCGCCTCCGCCCCGCCCCCGCCCCGCCCCCACCCCCGCCCGGCTCTAGCTGCCGCGGACCGCGCCGCCACGGTCGGTACCAACCTCGCCAGCTGAGGCAGGGGCGCGAGTAGGCTGGCGCTGGGGACCCCAGAGATTGGTATCACCTGCCCCATCCCGGCCGCGGCGCCCTCCCTGCGGAGGCTCGGGCCCGCTCCGCTCGGGTGCTGGAGGGGCTGCGGGCGGGGGTGCACGCACGTTCTGTTTCCAAGTTGCAGCCCAGACCCCTGTCCGCCTGGCCACCCCGCATCATTCTGGCTGTTCCTGGAGTCCAGCTTGGCAGCAGCTCCCAAAGGGCAATTGTTTCCGGCCGGCCGGGCTGTGGGGCGGCTCTCCGGGACCAGGAGGCAGAGCTGGAGAGGGAGGAGGGTGCGGCTCGCGCACACTGCGGGAACCTTGGGTGAAAGGAGGCTGTGGGGGCCGCGGCGTCCTGCTGGGAGACTCAGCTGCTGCACAGTGGCTCCCTCCGGCCAAAGGGCGCCCTGCCTGCGGTCACTGCTCTATCCATCTTCCAAATCCAGCTGAGAGTGTCCGGCATCCCGTCCCACCGCCTCAGCTCCCTGCCCCCCCCCCAGTCTTCCCCTAGTGCCCCCAGGACAGGGCTCCGGCCATGAGGAGGAGGAGGAGGAGGAGGAGGCGGCTGAGGCGCCAAGGAGAATGGTGGGCACAGGAGCAGACAGGGAGGGGTGGGGCAGGCCATCCTCAGCTTCCCAGGGGTTCTTTGCTGTGTGTGCTGGTGGGCCCATGAGTTGGGTTGGATGTGTGCAAAAGTGTGGATGGTTGTGTTTGCATGGAGAGGTAGGGTGCGCGTAGCCAGCTAGGAAGAAATTGCCAGGTGCACTTTCCTCCACTTGCCAGAGGCCCAGAACTTGGGCTCCAAAGGTCTGCATCAGACCTGGTCCCCAGGACACCTGTGGTCATGGCCACCCCAGGTTCTCTAGGGTGTCAGCACTTTCCACAGGCACCGTGAGCTGAGGGCTCTCTGCATCAGCTCTGTTTGAGTAGCACAAAGCCACTCTGGTCCTTCTATGGGGTATGTATGGTGGGATGGGTAGGGCAGGGTCTCCAGAATCACCCCCTTTGGTCAAGACCTCTAGGCGAGGCAGTGACTCCACAGACACTCAGGACGCAGTCTCTAAGGACAGCTGCCCTCTCTCCACCTTCCTTTGTGAGCACAGCGGTCCTCAACAACAAGGAAGTCCCTCCAAATCTAACCTGAGGACCCCCTGCTGCGGTCTGGGTTAGGTTCTTCCTTCTCTTAAGAAAACATGAATCACAGCAAGCCTTGCGGTTCTTTCTTCTTCTCCTGGTGGGATGGCCCGGGCTCTTTAGACTTGGCTAAGAGAAGGGATGGGGTTTTCTTTCTAATATTTCCTTCCATGCACACTTTAGTTCTGACTCCACACCAACTGGAGGGAGAACCAGAGAGGACAGAGGAGAGACCAGGCCCGGGGGATCGATGGCTTCCTTCCTACATAGTCACCAAAGGTGATGACCTTAGAGACTCAGGGTCCAGCCCCAGGTCTCACCAGCAGGAATCAGGCCCACAGAGGAGCCCACCCACGTGTGATCACACCCATCTCTTCCCTCACCGTGGGAGCCAGCTGCTGAGTGGTGAGCTCAGGGACAGGAGCAGCAAGGAGGCCTGGGTTGCAGCCGGTTCTGAAGATACCAGCCATGCGACAGCCACATCTTTCTGTCTTTCTCTCCAGTCAAAGAATGGGGCCACACAAAGTGGATCCCTTGGTCCTGAGAGGCCGGGCCTTGGCGTGCTGTCTGCAGGTGTTCCGTGGGTGCTCTTCCTCCAGCTCAGGGAAGCTCAAGCAGCTGGATCAGGAAGGGGAACAGACTCCATCTCACTAGTCACCGAAGAAGAATAGTGGTAATAAAACCCCTTTCTAGGGGCCTGCCTTGCAATTTAGTGCCAGGCTCTGTTTATGGAATTTTTTAATATTAATTTTTAGAGCCAACTTAAAAGAATAATGTGAGATCTAAATTAGCATGGGAAGGCTTAGTAAAAAGAGAATCCTCTGCCATTTGTTCCTGTAGGAACATTGGCAACACCCCAAGTGCATAGAGACACACTCAAGCATGCACACGGAGGTAGCTAAACATGTGACTGCTCCCAAGCCCATCCCCGCGAAAGTCCTCTCCTGCAGCTCCTGTGTCCATGAGAATGTATCCACACGTGTAGCTCCACACCCATTTGTGCCCACACTAGCCCCAGACCCCACTGGGCATCTGAGCCGGAGCTGCGGCCTGCTTACTCCTTTTCTCTGTCTCTGCCTGGTCTCTGCAAGTCTGGGGAAAGCCATTCCGCATCTGGATTTAGTACAGCCCCACTACTTGGCTCTTGATCCAAACATCTGGAGCAGCCTCCAGGTGTCCCCACATAATGCAGCTTTCCCTTCCTCCTCCTCCCCTGCCAGGAGTGAGCCCCTCTTCTCAGGGGCCCCCAAAGCCTAGCACCAGTATGTTTAGTATGCAAAACCTGGGTCTGTCCTCTGGGACGAGCCTTTATGTGTTTATTGTGTAGTTAAGCAGGACGGGAGCCCTGCCCCCAGTCACTCTGCTGCTGGCCTCGTTCCCAAAATCTGAGCTCCAGAAGGGTCCCATAAAAGCATCATCTGCAATGCAAAATGGGCAAAATGCCTGGGAGGTGCTGTGGGCTTTCTCAAAGTCACCTGTGCCCTAATTTAATATGAACAACAATTGGTTTACTCTAATCAGTGAATGGGTCCCAGTTCTTTCTGCTCTGGGCGCTCTCTCTCTGGGACCTCTGGCCTCCTCCAGGCCTG
Source organism: Myocastor coypus (assembly GCA_004027025.1). Classification (NCBI taxonomy): domain Eukaryota; kingdom Metazoa; phylum Chordata; class Mammalia; order Rodentia; family Myocastoridae; genus Myocastor; species Myocastor coypus. Next base: position 29,227 of record PVJA010022844.1, read on the forward strand.
TGATGCCCCTTGCCAGGCCAGTCTCTCCCGGGCTGAGGGCTCTGGGGAGTCTCAGCTGAGCTGCAAGGGGCCTCGGCAGTGGCCGCAGCTCCAGGCTGCTGTCTTAGCAGGGAGCTTGCTGTGCCTTCATTTGTAGGAGCTCAGACGTCCTCTCTCCTCCAGCTGAGAACAGAAAGGCCCAAGGCAGTGTCCACCACGGCACAGCGACTGTACTCAGCCCCACGGCCCAGTGGGGACACAGGTGCTCACGCAAGTGAGGGTACGCCAGTCTCCTCAGAGGGCACTAGGGACGCTGTCGCCTGCCCACTCCTGTCCTGGCTCTGTGTGTGGCGCTCATGCGGGTGGCTGCGTTTCGGGCTCTGCAGCTTTCTGCTCTGAGCCTTGGACCTTAGCACGTCCTCATGCTCCCATGGCAAGCTGGAGATGCCATTCCACCACAGGGACTCCGGGCTCCTTCTCCTCCTGCCTGTCTCCCTGCCTTCTGCTGCCTCTCAGTTAAGTGTCACCTAATGGTCCTATGCTTTACTTTTTGTGGCCAAGGGTGTCTCTGAGGCTCTGGCTCCTTCCCAGTTTCTGCCAACCCTCAGAGATCCCAGGCAGGGCAACAGTCTCTGAATCCCATCATAGTGAATTCTGAACACTGCTCTGGGCTCTTCTTTATTTCACAGTATATATATTAAGTTCCTGTCATATGCAAGGGAAAGAGGGAGAGACAGAGACAGAGAGACAGAGTCAGAGACAGAGAGAGGCAGAGAGGAAGCTGCTTGGAGCCCTCCCTTTGATCAGGCTCTCTGGATGTGCCAGGTGTTCTAGGTCTCACGAGCCTTAGCTGACTTCCTAATGGCGAGATAGTGTAAGGGGATTGTAGGGGCACGGCATGGTACGTCTCTACCACAGTTTCCAGTTTGTGGATCGACAGTCTGGGGCAGAGAATTCAGGGAACTTAGCCAAGGCCATTGCTGAGTAAGTGACAGACTCGGCCTCTGGTCAGGTGATTGAGTTCCACACTTGGCTCTCGGGCTGGGTGTTCCCTGGGGGCCAGTTGCAGGTGGGAGCCAGAGACAGATGCACAGGTCACTCATGGAGATCAAATGAGACAGACTGGGTAGAACCAGCCCATGCGGGAGAGAGTGGCGGGGAGGGGCCACCCGGAGCAGAGGCTGCACCAGGCCCAGGGTCGGCGGTGCTAGGAGAGTGGAGCCCAGGCAAGTGGGCCACAGCGGCACAGCAAGGCGGCTGTGTGGTGCGTGAGGACAGGGAGCGCCTGGGTGGGCAGGTGTCCTCTCTCCCCAGTGCGGGGACTCCTGCACAGGACTGGCCTCAGGCCTGGTGTCTTCTAAGGAGAAGCTGCTCAATAAATACGATGGATGCAGCTGTTTAATCTCCTGACTCACTGCCTTCCACAGCCAAGCTTCAGGCAAGCATGGGCTCCTCAGATTTCTTTTCTGGACTTGAAAGACATGACCAACAAGTCCAGAGACTTCCCTTATGGCTGCTTTTCCTTCTTCACTCACCCCTGCCCGCTTCTCTGAACTTACTTTGACTGAAAATACAGAAACGAAAGAGGAGCTCTGGCTTCCAGCCTGTGGTCCGCCCAGGCTCCAGACATGAGTATCTCAGTTCTGTCACCTTCGCTTCCCCCATGTGCCTGCACTGCACACTTCTCATGGGAGGAGGAGGCAGGGAGAGGCCAGGGTGCTGCAGCCGCGGCACCTGGGAGAGGAGGAAGGGCGAGCAGTGCCAAATGGCCTACAAATGTCTTTTGTTGTCACCTAAAACAAGTCTGGGCTATCGTGTCTTTTAGAGGGGTGGGAGAAGAGGAAGAGAAGCCTATGAGAGGTGCAAACACGTCCAGGGTATCTGGGGTGATAAGGTACATTCCGAAAGACAAATTGAGTAACCAGAAGTAATTTAGCACTAACGAAATTTGAGAAAAGACTCAGTACCTAGGAAGCAGGTCTTGCTATCTCCCTCAGAGTTCCTCTGGTCTGTTCCTTCTCTTTCTGTTCTTTTCCGGGGCCCAGCATATAACCAGCACTGGGAGAGGGATACTCATCCAGAGGGTCTGAATGCTTTTTCCTCACTTGCCTATGACCTGAACCATGTGTCAAGCCAGACAGGAGGAGGGAATCATGCTGCATACCCCCTGAGGGAACGCTGGTGGTGAGGGCCTGCTGGGGTCACAGAGCAACTCCCTGTTGGCTTTATGAGACAAGCTCATCTCAGGATTTCTGAGGTGGGAAAGAAGAAAGACTCCTGCGTGGAAAAAGAGCTGCCCGTTACGGGCAAGGCTTCTCCTCCCTCATGCCCTAGGAATGCAGGGTGGAGCAAGTCCACCTGGAAGTCTGGACAACAAATCGCATAGCAGCTGGCTCTTCCCTGAGACCCCACAGGTGGTACCCCTGGGCTAACTGCCCAGACAGTGGCCCTGGGCCTCTGTGGCCGTACACAAGCCAAGAACTGGGAAAATCACATTTTATTTGGTGGCTACTTCACCAGGCACAATTTGAAGTCTGTGTGGGGAAGCTGATCATCTGTCCTCACACAGCCTAGTGAGGAATGAAGGGCCTGCAGCACTGGGGAGAGCCCTAACAGGGCCCCCTGGGGTTCAGCACATATCTGAGAGTTCTAATTCTCTAGCTCTCTTCTCTGCAAATGGATGGTCATTTTGGGCTTTCTGGTCTCTAATCCCCCATTCAGTAAAGCAAACACCCTAAATCCTCAATAATGTAGGTTTCACAGCCTCACACACACAGGCCTAACTTTCAGCACCGAGGCCAGCACCATTCATAAGAGGCATATGCTCTCGCATCTGGAGAGGAGGAGAGTCAGATGAGGAAGGCCAGCTTGTGCTTGGCAGGAGGGCATCCCACTGCAGAAGCTGGGCTCCATCCCCGCACAGACTTTTTCCAGGCCTGGTAGGTAGTTGTGTTTCTTTGGAAAAGGCAGGGTCTTCTTTAAAGTGGCCTGCAGACAAGGCACACAAGTGCAAACTGTATTCAGAGACGGCTGGCAAAGAGGCTGAGAGGGCCTATGTTCCAAGGGAGGGGACTGAGCTGGATCAGGACCTTAAGCCAGTTTTATCTCGCCGGCTTCAGTAAGCTGTTCGTAGGGCTGTTGAGCGCTGTGAAGTGTTCTGCAGCCATGTCTAAGCTGAGGGGGACGGAGCTCTGTGACTCTTGGTGATGTCTGCCTGGAGTGGGCGGGAGCCCAGCGGGATAATTCCATGGTGTATGTGCGTGTGTGCGCGTGTGTGTGAGAGAGAGAGGGGAGAGAGAGAGACAGAGAGAGGAGAGAGCAAGAGAGAGGAGATTGATTTGATTTTTAAGAATTAAGCAGTATCTAAATATCTAAGAACTCTTCACCTTCTGGAATATTTAAAGACCAGCAGTTCTGTGCATTCTCTCCTTTCAACTCTGTTCTTTGAGCTCCCTCCCCTATAAAAACATCTGGCATTTGCAGGTGACGCACTGAGAAGGACAACCTACTTACCTGCCACGAACTTCCATTCTGATAGGAAACAGGAACAACTAAAGAGAGGAAAAACAGCGGGACAAAGGTGGTTTTTGTGGGGTTGACGGCATGTTCTTGGGGATGGGGGAACGGTGAAGTCCTGGCCTAGTGGGCTCCTCCCTTTAGGCTAAACTGTCTCTATATGAGGGAGGGAGGTACAACTAGCAGAACTTGCAAACAGGATTTCCGAGAGCCTAACTCTGATATCTAGAAAAGAGGTGCCAGGTTCTGGATCATTAGTGTTCTGTTGAAACTAGGCAAGAGTTTGGCCAGTAATATTTGCCTATCAGTGCAGGTTGAGTAATCGCAAAGCCTAGGACTGCCCTGGTTTTGCACACGCACACACTACCTAGCAGAGCTTGGACGACTTCCAATTTAAAAGTACATTTAGGGGCTGTGGAGACAGCTCAATAACTGAAGCATCTGCCTGGAAAGCACAAGGTCCAGATTTCAATCCCCGCTTCAATAAGAAGGAGGAGAAGGAGGAGGAGGAGAAGATCTCCTTTGCAATTCTAAATACTTGGGGTAGGGAGGGTGGGCTGGAATGCCAACAGCCTAGATTACTGAAGGGTGGAGGTGTCCTGACATGGGAGCACTTGGGAAGACCACTGGAGCTGGTTCTAGAAACAGTGTGTGTCTCCAGGTCAGCTTTTCTAGGGACTTGTGTGTTCATTCTCTGGGAAACCACTACCAGCTCCTTAAGCCTTAGCAGATTTATTTGTGATAAGCTAGGCATGAGAAGGCCTAAGCAACTGAGAATGGACACTCACTTTCCAGAAAGGCACACGGAAGCCCAGGGACAAAGGAACTACCCGGGCCATCTGTCAAGGGGCAGCCCCCTTGGCATGGGCTGACCCCGGCATGTCTGGAAAGCCAAGTCGCAGCAGTGGTCAGTGCCCCTGTGGCTGATGGCTGGCGTCCTCCCCATTCACCCCAGTGGTGCCGGAGAATCCCTATGCCTCTCTTGAGGATCTCACAATTAAACAGTCAGAGAAATGCATTTCATAAAATATGCATACTGTTTGCTT
>PVJA010022845.1:8204-33857 GCA_004027025.1 Myocastor coypus
AAAAAAAAAAAAAAAAAAAAAAAAAAAAAAAAAAATATATATATATATATATATATATATATATATATATATATATACATACATACATATATATATATTTCACTGGCTTTGAAAACCCAGTATATACTTTGTCTTCCATCATAAGTTGCCTCTTCATTGAATGATTCACATTGGACACCTGTCTTTCGTTATCTGTTAAAAATTATTCTGCTATAAACATGGGTGCCCATATATTGCTGAGGTCCGATATTTTTAATTTTTCTGGGAAGGTACCCAGAAGGGGAACACTTGGGTGACATGGGGCCTTAAATCCTAATTTTTGAGGAATCTCCACAGTAGTTACAACAGTCTACACTCTCCTCAACAGTGGAGAAGGATTTATTTTATACCATAGGCACTTCAGCATTTGCTATTGGTTGATGTCTTGATAGTAGCCATTCTTTTTAGGGTGGGATGGAATCTCAGTGTTGTTTTAATTTATATCTCTTGAATGACCAGTGATGTGGAGTACTTTTTCATATATATTTATTTTCTGTTTGTATTTCTCCTCTGAGACATGGGTTTTTATCTCAGGTGCCCATTTATTGATTGGGTCTTTGAGAAGTCTGATTTTTTTTCTGAGTTCTTTATATGTTCTTCATACTCTGAGGATCATGTAACAAACATTTTTGCCCCATAATGTGGTTTGTCTTTTCACTCTGTTGATGGTTTCTTTTGTTTGGAAAAGCTTTTTAATAACATGAGATCCCAGTTATAATTCTTGGCCATAGTTCCTGTGTGATCAGGGTTTTATTCATATAGTCTTTGCCTATACCAGTATCTTTTAAGAGTTTTACTTATTGCATCTTCCTGGAAGATTTAATGTTTTTTTTTTTTTTTTTTTTTTTTTTTTTTTTTTTTTTTTTTTTTTTTTTTTTTTTTTTTTTTTTTTTTTTTTTTTTTTTTTTTTTTTTTTTGAGACAGGGTCTCACTGTGCAGTTCAGGCTGGCTTTGAGCTCACTTTTGTAGCCCAGGCTGGTCTCGAACTCACAACGATCCTCTTGCCTCAGCCTCCCAAGTGCTGGGATTACAGGCGTGCGCCACCACGCCCGGCTAATGTTTTTGTTTTAATGTTTAGCTCTTTGATCCATTTTGAATTTAGTTTAGTGCATGGTGAAAGATATTGGGTCTAATTTTATCTTTGGCTTGTGCAGATAAGTTTTTCCAGTACCCTTTATTAAAGAGACTGCCCTTGCAGTGAATGTATTTGGCACCTTTGCAGAAGGTAAGGTATCCGAGTGCCTCTGGAGTCGTTGCCTCTTCTAATGAAAGCCACATATTTTAAGGAGGCTGTAAAAACACAACACAAAACAAAAAAACCATGGCCTGCTGCTTTATGAGTCCTCTAATAATGGAATGGTAAATATTTTTCTTTGCGGTCTTTCTTGGAGGTAATTAGTTTCTGCAAAACTCCTCTAAAGCAGATTGTTATCAAGCAAGTATAATCCACTGTTGAAATTTGTGGTACGTGATTACTTAAAAAGTTATGAAAACATACCATAGTCAGTGTTCTTGTAAATGAATGTTTAATACCCTCCAAACACACACACACACACACACACACACACACACACACACACACACACACGACACCCAGCCATAGAGAAACGGAAGCCAGTAATAACTGTGTGTGGTGTAGATGACACAGACCTGAGCGCCTTCAGGGCTTGGCCAGGGAGGCGCTGGCCCTGTCCATCCCTCTTGTCCTAAGAGGACTCATGACACTGGGGAGCCTGCCTCTCCTGCACACTATGGAAGTGTGTAATTGCCACACATGCCTGACCAGGCATCTGTTGTGTGTGCAGGTGGCACTGCCAGGCCTTGCTCTCCTCACACGGCTTTCCTACAGGCCCTCGGCCCAAGGCCGTGCTGCTGTCCTTGGCACCAAGAGCCACTTTCAGGTGCAGTAAGGCCAATCTGAAAAAAGTTTTAAAGTCTGATTCTCCTAATCAGATTGAACATTTTTCGGGGACTGATTTAATGAAAATCCAAGCAGATGAATAGGGATTAAATAGCATGATGTCACAAGACATGGCTAACTGCCCAGAAGATCCTTTTGCTCCCTTTCTAAAGGCTGTGTATTGATGTAGTTCCATGGTTTAGAAGTTAGTCCTACATGAGACATGGTTAGAATTAAAAAAAGAAAAAGAAAAAAAGATGACAGACTGTCATATGCAGGTGAGCACTGCCTTTGTAAGTAGTTTCCTAGGAATGCGGTAGCCTTGTGGCTTTCTGATGTCTCATCCATGCTTTAAGTTCATTTTCCAGTTACTTTTATGCTAACTGGACATAAAAGCTTGACAAGCTCTTTATAGAAATGAAGAAAAAAAACAACAAACTTGGTTTTGTTCCTTTTGAAGTTAGTTTTGTCATTTTAAAAATTAAATCGTAATATGCCTATAGAAAAGCACACGAATCAGTTCAGTGATTTTTTTTTTTTTTTTCAGTACTAGGGATTGAAAATTTTATTTATGTATTTTGAGCCAGGTTTCAGCCACTAATTGCCCGTTACCCAGGTTGTGCTTGAATGTTCAGTCTCTTGCCACAGCTTCTCAGAGCTCTGGGATTATTGGCATACAGTGCCATGCTGAAGTTAGCTCAGCAAATTCCTACAGGGTAAGGATACCCATGGCACCAGCACCCAGGCTGAGTGCTGGGGCCTTCCCAGTGTGAGGAGGCCACCCTCATCACTGCCCTGTGAGCACCGTCCCAACTTTTGACACAATTTTGAACAGATCAGTCCATTTTTGACTGCAAAGTGATGTTATACAACTTTTGTATTTTAGGAAAGGGTTTACAGGATGTTTGGGGTCTCACTGCTAGATGATCTGCCTGTTTATAGCCTAAGAGCTGGGATTACAGGCACATGCCACTACGCCCATTCTCAATTGCCATCTCAGTGCTCCCTGGGGGCAGGGCTGGCACAGCAGGCCCAGAGATGTTACACAACTTAAATCACGGTTTTTCTCCTTGGATTTGTCTCTGATTAATTAACAAATGCTTGTAGAACTAATTCAATTTTAAGAAATAAAGATATGCCTCTGTTGATGGTATAGTCACCCAGCTGAGTCAGGGAGTAGTCTCTTATCTTGTTTAAGAATTATATTGAGGAAAACTTTCCAGGCCTCTGGCACCATGGTGTTGTGCTGTGTTAGTGACTTTCTGTGGTACAGTGAGGTCTGGCGTGCACAGTCTGGGTTGTGGCCTCGGTCTTTAGTGGGCCCTAAGTGTGTGTTCAGTCAGCTCATTTGCTGCCTCTGAATGGCTTTTTCCATGCATACTGTGAGGGCCAATGTATCAGCACTCCTCCTTTCCATGTTACTTCATGAAATGAAGTCACGAAGAATTCTGCCAGGCAAACCACATACTCCTGGAGGTTTACAAAACAAGAGAGGAAGGAATGGATCAACCTACAGATACTGCTTTGGCAGGGGCGCCATCTTTTGAAGCAGTTGTTCTGTTAATGCTTGTTTCCATGCTGGAGATAAGACCCAGGGCCTCGTGCATGGTAGGCAAACACTCCACCAGTGAGCTACACCCTTAGCTTCTGTGCTATTTGAGAGTTACAGAAAAGCTGGGCTGAAAGTAGAGTTGCCCAGTAACTTTGCAGTGCCTGTGCTCTACCCTTTCCCCATGGATAAGATAATGTAACATCTCTCATTAGTGTAAGCTACAGTTGCGTGTCTGCTACATTAGTGTTCACCAGTCCACAGTTTATATTCAGGGTCCTTGTAGGGGCTTGGCCAGTGCACAGTGATGTCACCATGTATCCAGGTACAGAAAAGCTTCAGGACCCTGCCCGTTCCTTCCCTCCTCCCTCTCGCCTCTGGCAACCAGTGGTCTTACCATTTCTGAAGTTCTGCCTTTTCCAGAAAGTCAGTCTAGGTGAAAACAGTGTGCAGCCTTTGGAGGTTGGCTCCTGTTACTTAGTGGTAAGTGCCGAAGGTTCCCCCAGTCTTTTCATGACTTTTTTTTTTCTTGGTTCAGAACTTTTGTTTGTTTATTTTTATGGCCGGCTCAGCCTGCCCTGAGGGCAGGGCTGGCGCAGCATGTGGTGCTGGGGATCAAACTGTGGTCCCTGCAGCCGCCTAAGCTTTCCTAAGCAGGTGCTTAGACCACTGAGCCATCCTGCTGGGCCCCTCTTTTCATGACTTAATACAGTGCTGAATGATATCCCATTTGGTGGATGTGCCACTGGTTTCCATTCACCTATTGAAGGACATCTTTGTTGCTTCTAGGTTTTGACACTAATGAATAAAGCTTTGGACATCCAGGTGCAGGTTCACCTGTGCACATGCATTTGTAGCTCATTCAGCTAAGTGCCAGGGATTGGCAGGTCCAGTGGTAAGAATGCTGAACTGCCAGTCTGCTTCCCACAGTGGCTGCACCACTTTGCATGCCCACCAGCAGCAAATGAAGGCACCAGAACCGTTGCTGTTTTTCTGGACCTGCAGACTCCGAACATCCATAGCCTGCTTGAGAGTTGTCCCTTAAGTCAAGATGTCATCCTCTTAAAAAAAAAATTCACATGTTGCCTGTGATGTGAATTTTTGTGACATCAGCATCCATGGCCTAGAATTTAGGTTGAAGAAGTCTGTTCAGTGTGTAAAACATTCCAAAGAGCAGGAAGTGCCCCATGAAAACATTCCCCCCTAATGGTAGACTGTCATTTCCTTGAGTAACAGGAACAACATGCTATTTCAGTAGGTGTTTCAGTTAAGACAAGGCTTGTCAGAGGTTTGGTGAGGGTTGCTGATAAGGGTACTACTTGTGACCCCTGGCTGGGGAAGATGTTGCCACCTGGAACAGCCGACCTGTTGGCTGCAGCCAGACTCTGGGAAAGGACAGGCTAGAAGTTTAGATTTCAGGAGAGAAGAGGATGGGGCAGTGCGTAACTGTCAGTTACTTGTGAAGTTTGCAGGCTGGATGCTTTGTATGTCTCCAGAGTTGCTTGTTCTGTTTCCTTCACATTCCTGAAAAATGCTGTGTTCAGTTAGATAGTGTTGCACACATGGGCTTTGGCGTGTCAGATCCAGCAAATTTTCAAGCTGAAGGATTTTGCAGAGAGTTTATTTGTATACATCCTTATAATGGGAGGGAGCTGAAATAAACAGGTTTTGGTTAGCAACTACAACATACTTAACTTGATTTGTAGTCCAATGTACTTTGCCTCTGTCCTGTGGAAAGTTAAAAGGCCTAGAGAGGATTTAAAATCCAGCTGTGAAATTTGGTGTCATGCATGTCCTGGCCATCCAGAGTACCTGATGAGCTCACGTTGATGGAAAATCCCAGCCCTGCTCCCACAGAGCAGACGTGTGTGCATTCTGGCTCTGCACTATGGAGTCTTTATAGATTTTAATTCTTTCTTGTTTTTAAAAACTTTATTAAATATTTTGACTGCCTTCATCTGATGTCACGAGTTTTATATTAAAAAAAAAGAAATCAATCTGGTCCACTGGCTCTTGTTTCCTTTTTTAAAATCATCTTTCCTGTTAGGATTGCTGGTGCCCCCTAGTGAGAGGACTGGGTAAATGCACTGCTGTGCATGAGTGGAACCTCCTGCACAGCATGTAAGACTGGTTTGGCAGCTCTGCTGACAGTTACAAAAATACGTAATATTGCTTATCTGTTTATTTTTTAAAAGAAATTGAGACCAAGAAATGAGCAGCGGGAAAATGAATTGATCATTTCTTTTCTGAGATGTATATATGAAGAGAAGCAAAAAGAACACATCCATGTTGGAGAGGTGAAGCAGGTATGGCACTTTATTTTATGTATTTATTTCTGTATTTAGGACAAGGTCCTCAGGGTCTCACTACGCAGATCAGATGTGTAGTAAACCTCCTGTTTTCAGCCTCCTAAGCGCTGGGATTTTAGGCATGCGTCACCATGTCCAGTCTTAATCTCCTTAATCTCTTTAATCTCAGTGGGCCCCTGGGGGTGGGGGAGACCTGGCACAGCACTCTGGGAATTGAACCCTGGCCACTGCATCCTGCCTAAGCAGGCGCGTTAGTCCTCTGAGCTGTCAGGCTGGCTCTAGGTATGGTGCTTTACACTCTTACAGCTTTTGGCTAGGACACTCACTGTGCACAGTCCTGAGATTTTCTGGAACACTGGAGCAGCTTTTCCTCATGTTTTGTTCTCAGCTATTTATCTATCTATCTATCTATCTATCTAGAGATAGGATCTTTGTAGTTCAGGCTGGCCTTGAACTCACTATGTAGCCTGGCTGGCCACAAACTCACAGAAGTCCTTCTGCCTCAGCCTCCCAAGGCTGAATTATAGGGATGTGGCTCCATACCTGGCTTCCTGTTTTATTTTCTTTTGGGGCACATGTCAGGACAATTTGGGAGTGTTAAGATTATGGCTGAAGAGGTGCATCTGTCTGCATCATGGTTGGTTGGTGGAGCAGTTGCTCTTAGCAGAAATGTGGCCCAGAGCATCAAGGATTCAGATAAGAGCTTTGTGACTTGCAGAGAACTGGTCTCTGTCCCCTCCTCTTTCTCCCTGGAAAGTTGGGAATGACATTAAATTATGTCAACATACCTGAAACTTCTTTGAAATATAAGTGTTAGCATAGGGTCACATCACAGATGAGTTAGAGGCAGAGGTAGAACATCTAGCCTATGCGCTGTTATTGCCTCCTCCCGTTCTCTGTTGTCCAGCATGTGGGTTCACTTTGCTGTTTGTGGGGCGACATGTCAGAGGCCTGGCTGCCGCCAGGTGTCTGCCTCTAGTATTTGAGTTTGCTCCACAAACCTGGTGCACACGGAACATTTTCTTCTGATTCCCTATGAGCTCTTCATTAACGAGTATATGTATGCAGAAATTAACTTCAGGAAGTCAGTGGAAGGTATTCACATTCCTTAATTTTCCAAAACAGGGCTGTTTCTTTCCCTTAAACTTGTTCAGAATACTTATTCCAAAAGGGAGGAAGTGTGGGTGCTTAGTGGTGTGCCTCTACCTGTAGAGGACCTCACTGTCTGCTCTTAGAACAGTTTTTTCTGGGTGCCCACTTGCAGCTCCTGCCTTCTAGTTGGCCTGGGCAACCTTGCTTCCTAGCTCAGCTCTTAGAGCTCATGTACAACACTGGGGGGGGGGGGGGGCTTAAGTATGAGAATTCCCCTGGTGATTGAGCCCAGGGTCTTGGCCCCGAGCTGTATTCTCAGCCTCTTTTTATTTATGTTGGGACAAGGTTTCACTGGACTGCCCTCAAAGGGCCAATCTTGGAATCTGCTCCAACTTCCAAAAGTGCTGGGCCCTGCACAGTGACCCCGGCACCCCTGCGTCACTCATATCTGACTTTGGCCTTTGTGTGCTGCTTTCCCTCCCTTCCCAGCCTTGCTCTGTGAGCCAGTTTTGGGGTTCTGCACCCTCCCCTGCCCATGAGTCTTTTGGAATTATTTCTGCTCCCTGTTTTCCCCTATTCATGCTATGGATAGCTTTGTATTGTCCTGACTCTTTTCTGAGTTAGTCTGACTTGTTCTGGCAGGAAATTTTTTGGAAATAATTTACAACTGCTGGGAAGAGGAATGAAGCATTTATGGTTGTTGGAAAGTTGTCTCATACTATGTAAGTGAACATTTATGGAAACGGAAAGTTTTGACCTGAGTGTCTACTCATTTTTATGGATCATGGTAGCATCTTTATGAGCTGGGCATAGATCAGGCCAGTGGAACAATATATTTAATGATTTGCTTTCCTTTCAAGACATTGGAGATTTTAATGGTAAAGAGAGTAAAGTCTGCTCCATTTCCACTGGGGTAAGCATTCTGTGGTCCAGAGGCTTACGTCTGCATCTCTATAAAGAAATTGCTGTAATCCCCAGTGTCCCTCAGCTGGACACCCCACCAGGCTCTGAGCACTAGCATCTTCAGTGCAGCTGCTCTTACGATGAGTCCAATGGAGCTTTGAGACTCACCAGTGGATCTTCATGTGGGTGGGTGTCAGTGCCTTGTGTTGCACCTAAATGTTCTGGAAGCCTCTGGCAGAGTGTTGTGCTGTGACCATGGCTTTGACAAAGAGCTCTTTTGGCCACTGTCCTTCCAAAGTGGGCAGAGGACAGTGAGCCACCACCTCAGTGCCTTCCTCCAGTCAGTGGAGGTGTGGATATGCTTTTCACCTGCCAAGTGCTGAGAGCTGTCAGAGAAGTTGATTTTCATCAGTAAGGAAAAAATGGACAAATCATCAGATCTTAGGGAATCAGTTTGGGCAAAACCCCAGAAGTTGAGTTGCAGTTAACTTCATGCACATATATGCCGTAGAGGGTGTGAAGTATCAGTCAGCAGGCTCATCAGTTCTATTTGTGTTCACAGAGTTGGTTCAAAAATTGTTACATCAGCTGCCACTTAATGAATGTTTGCCGTGTACTAGATGCAGTTCTTATTTCCTATATGAATTACACAGTTCACTGTACGGCAGCATTTTGAACTGGGCAGTACCAAGTGAGTTGTGATTAAAAAAATATGGTATTTAAAGTTCATTATTGTAAAAGATGTAATGCTGTTAATATAATACCCCCCCATTAGTGCACACTTATCCCATCATTCTTTCATGAAGCAATTCTGGAAATCCTCTTTCATAAATGTCTTTTGTTATGCTGCCCTGGCCCCTTTGGTGACCTGAATTGATTGAAAATGCTTATATTTCCTGGTTATTTTGACTTTGGGGAAGAACCAGAAGTGACATGGGGCCAGAGCTGGTGATTAGATAGCTGAGGACACGCCGGGGCTGCACAAACCTGTTTTTGCCTTGGGTGCAGCAGTCATTACTTTATTTATGATCATACCTCAAAGACATTCGTAAGCTAGGCATGGTGGCACATGCCTGTAATCCCAGTACTTGGGAGACTGAGGTGGGAAGATCAGTGTGAGTTTGAGACCAGCCTTGGCTACAAAAGTGAGCTCAAGGCCAGCCTGAGCTGCATAGCAAGACCCTGTCTCAAAAAAAGAGAGGACATTCATGAAAGAAGACTTCCAGAACTGCTTTGGAAAGTACAAGGACAAGAAGACAAGCTTTTTGGGAAGGAGGGCAAATGTTTTGGAGGGGTTTAGTAGTGATGTGTCTTCCTGTAATGATATTTTTACATTCCTTTTTGTTTGTTTGTTTGGCCAGCTCAGCCTGCATGCAGTGCCAGGGATCAAACCATGAGACCACTGAGCTATCTCTTACTGTAATGATTTTTAATTGCACTGTATTGTTTGATCATCCTTGTCTTTGTTTTAGAGATAGAGAAAGGGGAATCAAAGTCAATTCACCAAAGAACAACTGAACTAGTTGGTCTGAGGTTTGAGTACCTTATTTTAATCATGTTTTTCTTAGTAGTTTTAACAAAATATTGAGCTATAGAAATATTGATTAGGCTTGTTTGACTTTCCAATAGATACGTTTTTCTTCCTTTTATTTCTCCTTGGCATTTTATTATGAGAAATTTCAAAGAGAAAAAAATAAGAAAGTTGAAAGCATTAGACCCTAGCACTTATATATTCCCCATCAGAATTTAGTTTTTAACATTATACTAAACTTGCTTTATTATACCTACTTACTACTCCCCACATCCATCCCTTTTTTTCACTATGATGGTAATAGAGCTTCAACTGAAGGCCTTACACTGAGCTACATATCCAGCCCTTTTTAATTGTGAGACAGGCACTTACTTACAAAGTCATCCAGACTGGGCTCAAACTTGTAGTCCTCCAGCCTTGGCCTCCACAGAGTGCTTGGATTATAGGCACATGCCACTTTGTTCAAGTTGGCTTGCTTTTTTGCCACATTTCAAAATAAGTTTCTTAAAAACTATACCTAGACATGTCTTGCTAAGTAGAGTTTAGTGTTTAGTATTTTGGAGGTGAAGTTGAGATGTAGCAAGTTAGACAAGTCATGACTTATTTGCTGAGTTTTAAGGACTGATAGATCAGGTTGCTGTAACCCTGTCAATATAGAATATTTCCACTTACTCTGAGAAAGGACTCCAGATCCCTTTTCTGTTTGTCCTTACTGCCCCTGCCCCCAGGCACCAGCATTTTGGCTTCTCACCCTTGGTTAGCTCTGCTGGTTCTATAGCATGTTAGAACACTTTCTCTGAGGCTACTCCTTGGTGTTGAAAGTTGTTCCTTTTCATTTTCCTGTGTTACTATCAGTTTAATTTCTGTTCTCTCTGTGGTGGACACTGTCCTCATCACGGTGCAGGAGGCTGCTAGTAGAAATGTGTCAGCACAGTGTGATGGGATTCCAGCCGGGAGTCTCTGTGTCACATCGCAATCTAACACTTGTCCCCAAACTTTGGTGCTCAGAAGCTCCCTATCCTTCAAAGAATGAACAATGTGCTAAGTGCTGTAGAACTCACATGGAGTTCCTAAATCAGAAATTATTATCTAAGAACTAGCACTATCTTTAAAGGTGTTAATGTTGCTATGCAAATGTTCCCCCAGAGTCTCAGGTCCTAACAGTTGGGGCTTTTGAAAGGTGATTGAGTCATTGGAATGCTAAGGTAAACGTGATGCAAGGAGGGGAGTAGGTATGCTAGGAGGGCCACATCTCCCTCCCTACTTCTCCCTCTGTGCCCTGCTTCCTGACTGCCATAACCCAAGCAGTTCTTCACCGTGATGAAGCCAGTATCCAGACCATGCAAGGACTGAAATGTGAGCCAAAATAGTTGTCCATCTTTAAGCTGTAGGTGTCATGTGTGAGCTCCAAAAATGAGCAAAGTCACTGGCAGATTTTGTTACTGTGAATGTGGTTCTTGCTATGAACTTAACTGATGGTGTCTTTCAGAAGTCCAGAATCCTTTGAAATGGGTTTGCAGAGTTTTGAATGATTGGTAGATACTCGCTAAAGAAGCTGTAGAATGCTGAGCATGATGGGAGATTCCAGCCAGAGTTCAGAAGATGAGAATGTCAGTTAAAAAGGCATACAGAGTAGGCACAGAAATTTCAGTAGGGAAGAAAGAACTCCATTGGCAGCTGGTTTCAAAACAATATGTGCTATGCTATAGCAGAAAATGTATCTACATTAGTTCATGTCCTAATACATTGCAGGAGACTGAGATTTGTAGGAGTCCCCTCCAGGTTCTCATCTCAATCCAGGAAGTCAGTATTTGTAGTCCTAAAGATATTTTATTGGAATCCCATCAAGTTAATTCCAATCTACCACTCCCAGTGCAGCCCATGGCAAAAGTAAAGACATTAAGGCATATTTATAATTATTGAGGAGCCCAAGGGCCCTAAGCCCAGCCATGAAGATGGCTTTGTGGAACAAAGAGAGAGGCCCACAGCCATACCCAGGTTTTATTCAGTGGCTTGAGGAATGACTGAGAATTGTGGGAAGTAGGTGAATACTGTGAGTTGAGCTAGGTAGATGGCCTATATTTACTTCTGCCATATGCAGAGAAAGTAATTTGCATTATGCAGTTGAGATAGTATCTAATGTTTTGGGGATCTGCTTCTCAGCCAACACAGAGACAGTTGCACTTTCAAGAACAGCTGCTCAGGTGGTGTTCCACAGAGGTTAAGTTTGTTGGACTCATCTGGTGGAGGAAATTTCAGGGCAGCCCAGTGTTGGGGCTGTGGCCGGGTACTGCTGTGGGCTTTTAGCCATGTGCGCACTGGAAATAAGGAGGAAAATACCTACCTTAAAAGTTTTGGCAAAGTTGAAGTGGAGGGAGGACAGTTGGTTGCTGGAAGGATTAGTTTTTAGAAAAGCTAATTTACCACAGGACAATAGCAAGCATACCCTGAGGGCATATGATGAATCAGAAAGACCCTGCCTGTGGCAGGATAAAAGGTGCAATTATGAAGGGCTTCTTAGAGAGGAGATTCCTGGGGTACCTTGCTGGAGCAAGGCCACCAAGGAAATTGTTTCCTAGGGATTTCATTCACAGAATTCAGACATTCAGTGTCTCAACAGCCGTTAGGCAAAGGACATGGCTGTTCCTAGAACTGAGGTCAGATCACAATGCCATCTCTGTGGTGGTTTTACAGGCTTGCAGAACATAAGCATTGTGGGGTCAGGGAGGCTTCCACTCAGATTTCAGGCAGTGTGCTCCTGAGAGGGAAGTGTGTGAAGCTGCAAGACTGAAACTGAAAGTATAGTGAAACCCTCAAAAAGTTGGAGAGGCCAGGAATGTGGAATATCTGAGGGACAAGCTGCAGGCTGTAAGCAAAGCCAGCCAAAGAGAGAACCCTTGAGAATTACACCACTGCATGGTCTGGGGCCATTCAGGCCACATGGAGTTCACATCCCACTGTGACTGCTGCATAGTGGACTTGGTGCTATGTGATTTAATATTTGCTCTGCCAGATTTTGGTTTTGCTCTGGTTTGATTTCCTATCTCCTATTTCTCCCTTTTGTAATAGGAATCTTTACCCTGTGCTGTTGTATGGTGGCAGTGTTTAACTTTCTTTTTGATTTCTACAGGGGCTCACAGCTAAAAGTTTGCTTTACATCTCAGAGGAGACTTTGAGCTTGGACTTTCCAACAATGCTTTTAGGACTTTGGCAACTTTGAGATGCATTCTTCATGAAGAGATATGCACTGGGGCCAGGAATAGAATGTTATGGTGTATATCTAATGTTGCCCAAAGCCTCAGGCCTTTGTACCTGCAGGTGGAGCTTTTAAAAGGTGATTGAATCATGGAGGCCCTGTAGTTAAAAATGACTGAAGGAGGAGGGGCCTGGTCAGAAGGGGCCAGAAGACGCAGGTCACTGGAGACATGCCTGGGAGGACGTAGTTTTCTCTCTTCCTCCCTTTGCTCTCTGCTTCCTGGATGCTGTGACATCAGCAGCTTTGCCCTCCTCCCCTCCCTCACAGACTCCTTTGCCAGCTGTTGATCAGGCAAGAGCACAACTTCTGAACTGTAAGCCAAGATAGATCTTGCCTCTTTTAAGTTGTGGGAGTTGTGTATTGTGTCTCAGTGACATGCTGAGTGACTAAGACAGAGGAGAAACATCTAGATGTTTATGGTAAGGTAAACAATGTTACTTCCTAAATGCAAGTTATTTTCTAAATGCACATTATTTCCAAATTACACTTGAGTTACAGCACTGGACTCACAAACATCTGGCTAGAGTTGCTGGAGAGCAGACATGGCACTGCATTTGGTGCAGTCGCCCTTCAGCCCAATAGGAAAAAACACAGATTTTCTTCTGTGTAGGCTCTTCCAGGAGATGCTGTGTTCTTCACAGTCTCTCAACTAGCCTCATTTCCTTACAGCTCTCAGTCCAGTCTGTGTTATGAATGCTTCTTCAAGCCATTCTACAGGGTCTTTGCTGTGTGAGTGAGCTGTGGTTGAGGCCACATTGTCCCACCTGGGTTATTGTGGGTGTTCTTGTGGATAATTTGCGGTGCCCTGGAGGCGTCCACTTAGTATGGTATTTATGGAGTGAATCTCCATTGCCTTGGCATGTGTGCCTTGTGGGTCTGGCCCTCAGCATCTATCTGCTCCCTCTTGGGCAATCAAATGTAAGTCCAGTGTACACGTGTTTAGTACTAGCAAAACACATAGGCGAATGATCATCTCCCTGCTTGAAGGAATTTCTAAGCATAGTCATTCTCTGAATGCATGTTTTAATGCTCACAGGAATAAAATCATAGGTCATTGGATGAAAATGAATATAACTCTTCTCTTTGCCTTGAAAAATATGCAGTCTTGATTGGTGAATTAGGGTCTATTTTTAAAAAGGTGTCAGGTCTTAGAACAGCAGGTTCTTTTTTTTTTTTTTTTTTTTTTGGTGGCACCAGGGATTGAACTCAGGACCTTGCACTTGCCAGGCAAGCACTTATTCCACTGAGCTATCTCCCCAGCCCCTACAGGTTCTTGAATGAAATTAAAAGATTCTTAATAGCAGTATTAATCAGAGGGCATATTAAGAGAAAGTCCTATACTCATAAGGCTGGCAAAAATGTGAAAGATCTAACTGACCATACCATGTATCATATGTGGATACTGGAACTTGTATTAATCAATATCATTCAGGGGAGAAAAGCTGGATGAGCATATCTGCTTTTGCAGAAGATTCATGGTCCCAATAACCCAGTAATCAGGACATCTTCATTGTTCTTGTGAAACCTTGCACATGAATGCATAGAGAGCTCTGGGTAAGAGAAGTCACCACGGCTTCTTTTGTAAGAGTGAAGACAACAATAAGTATTTAGTGATAGGAAAACATAAATTGGTTGTACAGCAAGACAGTGCTCCATCTGAAGTGAGAAAATCCAAGAACGTTTGTCAACATAGGTAAATCTCAAAATGAGCATCGATGAAAGGTCATTGCCAAATGAATTACACAATACAGCACTTTCCTTTTGAAGTTAACCACATGCAGTATGTGGATTTATATATATATAAATATGAAGTATGCATTGATGGGATAAACATTGGCTTCAGGAGAAGAGTTTCTGATAGGGGTCAGGTGGAAGGTTCAGGAATGCCTGATGTTCCCTTACTAATGGTGGGAGCAGAGTGTAGGCAATAATCCTGTTTGCCAGTGTTCACTGTGTGCTTGCTGTGTTCTGAGTGTTTCAGTGTGTGTGAATTCACGTAAGCCTCCTGACAGCAGTGGGAGGAGAGTCAGAGAGTTCACTCTGCAGATGAAAACAGAGGGACAGTCAGTGAATGCTGGCAAGGCCACATCAGTGGGGACTAGCAGAGAGGCATTTCATCTGGACTTGAGCCCCAGAGCTCCCGAGCCCCTGCTGCTCATTGACTTGGCTAAAACTAGGTAGTGGGAAGAAGCGTTTGTCAAGTTAGTTTCTGCACTTCTCTATATTGTTGAAATATGTATATGACTACAACAGAGAGCATGTCCCCATTTAGAGTCAAGGGGAATTTGCTTTTTTTTTTGAGACAGGGTCTCGCTATGCAGTTGAGGCTGGCCTTGAGCTCACTTTTGTAGCCCAGGCTGGTCTCGAACTTGCACCGATCCTCCTGCCTCAGCCTCCCGAGTGCTGGGATTACAGGCGTGAGCCACCACGCCCGGCGCTTGTGTGGTTTTATATAAAAAAAAATACTGTCTCGCTGGAAGCAGTCAGGTAAGAACCCATATAAAAACTGCAATTTAGAGGCTTTTTTTTCCTCTCTTTTTATTTTATTATTATTATTATTATTATTATTATTATTATTATTTTGTCTTTTTGAGACAGGGTCTCGCTATGCAGTTGAGGCTGGTCCTGAGCTCACTTTTGTAGCCCAGGCTGGTCTCAAACTCCCACCAATCCTCCTGCCTCAGCCTCCTGAGTGCTAGGATTACAGGTGTGCGCCACCACGCCCGGCTTTCTCTCTTTTAAAACATACCTTCTTTAACATTAAGCTTTGTGTAGTAGTTGTCAAACGAACTTATTATGTTGCCATTTTCATGGTATGGTTAATGGGGAAGAGCTAGTTGCAGAGGAAATGAAAGGGGTTAAGGAGGTAATAGGAACTGGAAAGGAAAAAAATGGAGATGACAGATACAGAGAAAGGATCAAATAGGTTAACCTAGGCAGAATGGATTTCCAGCTGGTGAACATAGTTCATCTTAATCTGTAAAATGCAGTTTGTATTAATCTATAAAGTGCTCTGCAAGGTAAGTTACTGTTTTCTGTTGAAAATCTAATAGCTACCTTCGTGCTTTTTCCTATTTCAGTCTCATACCCAGTGTCGTTGCTAGAGAAAGTAAGGTTTAGAAAAGGCAAATGACTTGCAGCAGGCCACACATGGAAAGGGACACACCCAGGAGCTAGCCACAGACTTGGGTTCTAAACTACTTTTACTGACTGGCTGCAGTCACACTTTCGTTTCACTTTGAATAGTAAAGAAACCCTTTGAGGCCAAATTATTTCTCATTCTTGAAGCCTTGCTGCTCAGAAGCAGGGAGCATGAGATGCAGCTTCAGAATGATGGACTGAGTCCAAAAGGTGCACCCGAGAGATTTGTACTTTTCTTAAGACAAAAGAAAGGAAGCTGTAAGTGACTTCTCTTTTTGTTGTCTCCTTTTTCCAGACACCACAGATTGCAGCAGAAAATATTGGTAGTGAGTTACCAGCTAGCACCCCTCGATTTAGGCTGGATATGCTGAAAAACAAGGCGAAGAGGTCTCTAACAGAGTCTCTAGAGAGCATTTTGTCACGGGTAAGTAGCACAGTTTCTTTTGACTTAAATTAACTGATGCTTGTTTGCTCACCTGTTTTCAGCCTGGGTCTTGCTCTGTGTAATTCAGGCCGGCTTTGCACAGGCTGCCTTGGAACCTGCCGTGGTCCTCTCTGTCACCCTCTCACATGCCGGAATCACAAGCCTGTACCACCATAGCCAGCTCTGAATCACTGATTAAGTGAGCAGGAGATTCACTTCTATGCTCTGTGTTAGTGTTCATCATAAATTATAAAACATTTTAAATTATGAAGTTGGTCTGAGTTTTTACATAGTTTATTCTTGACTCTTATACTTGGGTTGTTTTGTCTCCCAAAATATTACTTCTTACTCTGTAAAGAGCACAGATACATCAAGGCTTGAGTTCTGGTCTTATTGGTATTACTTTAAAAATAGTTACTGTTAGCTGCTCTCTAGATATTTTGAACTCTGTACAAGGGGGTTACTTATTTGACCTCTGCACCAAACCATACCCACCTCCTGTTTTTCTGTTTTTGTAAATAGAATTTTATTGGTTACAGCCACAGCCACTCATTTACCCATTATCTGTGGCTGCTTCTATGTAGAAATAAATAGCTGTCATAAACAATGTAAGCAATGTTTGCTACATGGCCCTTTCAACTTCAGCTCTGTAGGAAGAGCAAAGAACACATGCACATCAATCTAGGAGCTATTTTTTAAATTTTAAAAAAATTATTAATTTGTTTACTACAGCATCCATCTTACTTTTCAGGTCAGACTCATAGTTATCCTTGTGTCTCAGCCTCCCCAGTGCTGAGATTACAGGTATACACTACCACATCTGGTGCCAGGCTGGCCTGGCACGCCTAGGACAGGGCCAGCATCGCATACAGTGCCAGAGATCAAATCCAGGTTCTTGTGCTTGCTAGGCAGGCACTTATACAGTGGAGCTCTCTCAGCCCCTAGGAGTTGTTTTATGAAGTCACCTCCTTCAGTCCTATGGTCTATATAAATAGCCTTGATGGAACTTCTAATAAGTCAGAGTCTGATTTTTTTAAATTAAATTTTCATACAAATTTTGGAGCTTGCAATGTATAATTATATAGTTCTTTGTGATTTTATGGTAACTTTTCATTGAAACAAATGTTTTAGTTATAAAAGGTTAAGATTTATTTTGTTTGAGGATATGTCTTTGTTAGTTTGTTTGAGGATATTTCTGAGAACTGTGCTTCATTCCTCTGAGATGATAAAAATTGTCCATTCACAAAACCAGGGTCAGAGGAGCTATATATGAGAGCTCCCAAATAGCGTATGGATTGAGAGGCACACAACTGGCCTGTCCTGACAACTTCTGTCCTGGGGAGAGCCATTGAGTGGGCTTACTTGAGCACCTGCTTTTCATTATAGACATTGTCTTTATCCAGCCTACTATCAGCACCAAATGGCTGACCCACCAGGTGTTTTAGAACATTTTGGGTGGGGGGTATATAAGAAAAAGATAACAGAAATGCTAATTGTTCTCATTGTGTATTTATGTCTAGTATCGTTTTTTCCTGAGCTCACTTAAGTAGAGCAAACATAAAATCTTTTATTTGATGGCTTTGTAAATTTCTCGGGGTCATAATTCATCTGCCTTTTCTTCATGTAGGGTAATAAAGCCAGAGGCCTGCAGGATCATTCGACCAATATGGATCTGGACAGCTCTGTGTCTAGTACACTAAGTAGCACCAGCAAAGTAAGCAGCCTTCTCTATATGACACCCTGAAGTCATTCATCTTCTGTCTACAGGGTTATCAGAAAAAGCTTCAGATTCTAGTCATAAAAGATGTGTTGCTTCCAGACTTCTTGGCTTAGGTTGGTGGTTCTCAACCTGTGGGTTGTGACCCTGGCGGGGTTCGAACAACCAAAACACAGGGGTCGCCTAAAGCCATTCCGAATCATAACTGTAGCAAAATTACCGTTTTGAAGTAGCCACCAAAATTATTTTTTGGTTTGGGGTCACCACAACATGAGGAACTATATTGTGGGGTCACAGCATTAGAAAGGTTGAGAACCATGGGCTTAGGTGGAGGGCTGGTCATGTAGCCACCAAAATGTGGAAGTGTTGTGTAAAAAGCAGATGGCTGTTCTAACAGCAGAGAAATAAGATACAATTTTAAACAGCTAACATCTAGTTTGTCATAAGGCAGCCAAGGGATTTCTTTCCCCGGTAGATTTTCTGATAAGAAAAAAAATTATAATTGGGAGATAGTTTGTGAATGCAGAGAAATATACAGCTTCAGTTCCTGAAACTTTACTCTCAGGGCAGGTAGGCCTTGTCCCTGTAGGCTGCCATCACGGCAGTGGGAGTGTGGAAGCCAACCATTCCCTGTGACTTTAAACCAGGCCTGGGTCCTCGCTCTAACATTTGGCTTCCTGGATTCTTAATCTAGGCAAACCTGGGTGGCTTGCCTGCATCATGGCCAACGAGTGGGGTTGGACTTTTGTGGCTGGGGAAGCTTTGCTTTCTGCAGTGGAAGGCTTCTTTGTTAAAAAGTGAAGAGCTTTTGCAGAGGCCAGCTGCTTATCATAGGAGTGGTTCAGTCTTCTGAGATCTGTCAGAGTTGTGTGGCTTTCAGGGCTTTTAGATCATAATCAACAATAAAAAGCACACTGAACATTACAACATTGTTCACAAATGCTTGAAGATCACAGACACAGAAAACTAAAAGAAAAGCTTACAATTACTTTGAACAGTATGTGATACATGCTGGTATTTTCTGTTCTAATTTGTCTAAAAAATGTAAGCTACTACATTGATACTGCTGTCTACTGGCATGCTGTCTACTGGTATTGTACAGGTTGTGAAACACTTCCTTAAATATGTCTTAAATTTTAGAGTGCACTTAGAGCAGGGTTCTGGTTAACGCACAGACTCAGATTCAGCCTGGAGCGAACCCAGAATTGCTCAGTTTCTGGCAGGCTCCAAGGCAGTGTCACTGCTGCTGGGCTGCAGGTGTCATCCCACATGGGGAGCGAGGCCCTCACTCTCACACACCTTCTGGAACTGATCTTCAATCTGCAATTTAATGCACACTAATTCTGCCCTGCAGTTCATGTCTTATGTGAAAATGTTGTGGTTTATCTGTTGTATACAGATGAGTAGATCCCAGCCCCTTCCCTGTAGGGACTTACCTGGGAGAGAAATAGTGAACACAAGCACCTCAGCATCAGGTAGGGTATGGTAGGGCCCCTGAGGTAGTAAAGGAAAGACACTGGGAACTTAGATGCCAGAGGTGCAAAGAGAAGAGGAGTTATGTTTGGGACCAGAGACAGCTTGGGGAGAGGAGGGAGTGATGATGTTTTCCAACTAAATCTTGAAGAAAGTGTAAATATTCATCTGTGGAGGTGAGCAGGGAGGGAGGGATTTCAGGTAGTACAGTGTTGGTGGGGACACCAGGTGGCAGCTCGGATAGTCGCACCACTTGCTGTTTTCTCCAAAATGCAGAGAGCCAGAATACAGCCTCGCTTCAGTTCCTGGGGTAAGTCTGAGAGAGAGAGAGAGATGCCGGTTCTGAAGTGACCTGTGTAAGTCTCTCTTTGGTATACCTTTTTACATCTTTCATTTCTTTATATTACCCTGAGAAATTGTCAAAAGCAAAGGAATTTTAGTTATTTGGATCTCTTCTAATAAATTGAACATGCAGGAGTTAAGAGTTGCAAAGAAGTTGAAGATGCAAGGGGCTGTGAGTCATCAAGTTAAGCTAAGGGTCAGTAATCTGGAAGGTTAGTAATAAGAATTTGGAAGAACAGACTCACATGACAGGAGAAGGATTATTTTCCTTCTTGTCTCTTTCTCTTTTTTTTTTTTTTTTTTGAGGCAGGTCTCTCTTTGTTGTGGATGCTGGCCTTGAACTCACTATATAACCCAAGGCGGCCTGAAACTCTGGCATCCTCCTGCCTCAGTCTCCTGAGTCCTGGGTTACACATGTGTGGTAGCATACCTGGCATATGTTTTCTGTAATATGTTGGTTTAGATAATTGTTTTAATTCCTAAACTAAAAGACTATTCAGGACTACAGTTTTTAAGAATCAAAAAATAGGGGCTGCAGAGATAGCTCTATGGCACAAGTCCTGTCTGGCAAGTATAAGGTCATGAGTTTAAACCCTGTTCTTGCAAAAAAAAAAAAAAAAAAAAAAAGAATCAAAAAATTATAGTTATGAAAATAACATTTTATGGGGAGTAAAGGGATATAGCTCTGTCACACAAGCACCTGCCTGATAAGCCCAAGCTCCTGTATCTGATTCTTAGTACTCCCCAAAATATTTTATGCTGTACTGAGAATTAAGTATTTTCTCAATAATTCCCACAGAAGTACATATGCACACCCTTTCCAGTTACTATAAAAATTAAAGTTTTGAAGTTGAAATCTTGAATACCCGTTGTCTCAGTAACTCTTCTTTCATTGCTGGGACAAATACCCAACACTCAAAATGAGGGAAGGAAGAGTTTATTCAGTTCACATTTACTGGAGGTTTCAGTCTGTACTCAGCTGGCTCCAAAGCAGAGTGGCACATGGCAGAGAGCATCTGGTTAGGTCATGGCAGCAGAACAGCAGCAATCACAATAGGCCAACAACAGTGACAGAGGGAAGTTTATCTCTGTGTCTCTTTTATATTACATTCAGGCTCTCTGCCTCAGGCTATACCCGTAATCCCAGCAGTACTCAGACCCATAATCCAGTCCTTGGATCACCCATAATCCCAGTGGATCATGAGTTAATCTTAAACTCTAGAAGTCCCCACCCCATGACTGCATGAGGCTTTGCAGGGACAACTAGACATAAACTGTAACACCTATCATCCCAGACACCTCTGACTTTGTATCAGAAGAACAGATAGGATTTGGATTCTCCAGTTCACTGTGACATAAGCACGTTCCTTTTTACTGTATTCATGTTGATGTACCTATAGTTTCAGTAGGAACAAGCTGATATGTTTTCTCTCCTCCCTCCCTCTTTTCTTTCTTTCTTTCTTTCTTTCTTTCTTTCTTTCTTTCTTTCTTTCTTTCTTTCTTTCTTTCTTTCTTTCTTTCTTTCTTTCTTTCTTTCTGTACTGGGGATTGAATTTAGGACCTGCACTTGCTAAGCAAGTGCTTAGTCCACTGAGCTATCTCCCTGGCTCATTTTTTTTCGGGACTGGGGGTCGAACTCATGACCTTGCACTTGCCAGGCAGGCACTTGTGCCATGGAGCTATCTCTCCAGCCCCCTGGCTCATTTCATATTTTGTAATTTGAAAAAAGAATAACTTCTGGGCCGGGCCTGGCGCATACCTGTAATCCCACTTTGGGAGGCTGAGGCAGGAGGATCAGCACAAGTTCCAGACGAGCCTGTGCTACAAAAATGAGCTCAAGGGCAGCCTGAACTACATAATGAGACCCTGTCTCAAAAAGACAGAAAAAAAAAAAGACAAAAAAAAAAAAAAAAGAAGCTTCTATGTGCCTGATGCAGTGCTAAGCATTGTTTTGCATAAATGGCAGCAGTTCATTTTTCTGAAAAACTGTTCTAAAAGCATGCAGTATAAAAATACTGTTGTGATTCTCAGTATTTGAGCACTCAGTAATAAGTGAATCCTTACTGAGGCAGTATTCTGACATTTCTACACCCAGAGTACTTGCAGCTGTATATTCTTGCTTCATTCCTGAAAAAATAAGATAGAATTTCACTTATCTTACAGATGAGGAAAGTAAGCTTCAGAAAAGACAGTGATTTCCTCAGAATTGTGACTAAAGGTGCCTAGAGATTTTCTGTACTTGGAGGATAAGATGAGACATGATTTTTAACCTTGAGATGACAGAGTTCCATCTCAACAACAGGTCAGATCAGAGAGCCTGAAGTGTGGGTAGTGTGTGTGAGTACATTTGGCAGAGAAAGAACTTGGTTCACTAGCTGAGACCAGTTATCCCACACTCAGCAGACCCTATGAGCAGCAACAGAGTCCTGTGTTGTGGAGAGAGGGGTGAGCATGCTGCTGCTTCAGACAGTGACATACCGTGGTTGTCCCTTGCATCCTTGCATTGGGGCAGTTTCCCCATTTCTGCTGCACACAGGTACTTTGTCTCTGACAAGCACATATTTTATGGGTCTTTGTGTCATATAAATGGGTGGTCTCTAGGTGACATTCTGATAACACGTGTCCACATTGTTGAAATATTTTCCATACTGGACTAAGAGACATAATCCTGCATTTGCCTTGTGGTATGTCTAACTTGCTTGCTGTCTCTTCCCAGGAGCCATCCACTGGAGACAGAGAGACTCTTCCCGTCTCTGAGAGCTCCTTCAGGCTCCTCGGCTCCTCAGATGACCTGTCCAGTGACTCGGAGAGCCATGTCCTGGAGGAGCCTGCCCCACTGTCCCCACAACAGGCCTTCCGGAGGCGGGCCAACACCCTGAGCCACTTCCCCGTGCAGTGCCCAGCACCCCCAGAACCAGCCCAGGGGACACCGGGAGCCAGCCAGAGAAAGCTCATGAGGTACCACTCTGTGAGCACGGAGACACCTCATGAACGGAAGTAAGATGTGTTTAAAACGTAAAATTGGTCCTACAACTAGCTGGGGCATGCCTGTGACTAGCCAGCTATGCATGTCTTCAGTGTGTTTACTGGGTGGAAGAGAAGCCCCTGTTGGATTTCACTCTGGAAGTGCAGAGGTACAGCTTGAAGCCATGGTGTGCCTCCCTGCACTCCTAGGCAGCCTGTGTGGCCTGCCCTGTGTGCAGATGTAAGGCCAGGGGCAGTGAGCTGGAGTGGAGCCCTGGGAGACATCCGCACAATTGCTGGCTTCCAGGAAGCCGGTGAGAGGGTCAGCACCTGCATCTTGCTGGGACCTGGAATGGTGCTCCCTTGCAATGACATCATGAAGTCCATCCACACAGCAGCACAGGAGAGGCGGCGTGGC
This sequence comes from Myocastor coypus, assembly GCA_004027025.1. Lineage (NCBI taxonomy): Eukaryota > Metazoa > Chordata > Mammalia > Rodentia > Myocastoridae > Myocastor > Myocastor coypus. The sequence continues at coordinate 31,263 of PVJA010022845.1, forward strand.
CACTGGCGTGGATCCAGAGTCTAGGTCCTGCATTTTTGTCTTGAGCTGCCTGTGACCGGAGCAAGACTGAATCACAGACCTGGCACTGCCTACGTTTTCTGAAATTTCCATCAATAAGAAGCCTAGATTTTTCTAACAAGATGTACAGATTTTAGTGATTAGTTCAGATGAACAATTTGGTGAGTGCTGTGGTGGCAGAAGTTTTCCTGTTTCTTCAAGGTCCCTTAGTGAATTTTTTCTCTTCATGATTAATAACTAAGTGCCAGAAACTATAAATATAAAAAACAGAATTATCTTGTGTGTTTGTGGGGCCCGCTAGTGATTGAACCCACTAAGCTATATCCCTGGATCTTTTTTCTTTTTTTTTTGAGACAGTCTCACTAAGTTGCGCAGGCTGGCTTTAGACCTGTGATCCTTTCGCCTCAGCTTCCCAAAGAGCTGGGATTATAGGTGTGCACTACCATGCCTGGCACAATTAGCTTTTAAAATAATTTTTAAAATTTTCTAAAATCCCTTCACCTTGTAAGCACAAGCAAGGGCCACACTTGTGTACGGTTCCTACCTCCTGCTTTTTGCTGGCACCAGTAGCCCTAAGGCACATCCAGGAGGCTGCACCGCTGATGGGGGGGCCTGTGCAGGGGTATCCAAACTGGAATACTGTCTTCCTCAGAGAAGGGGAGACACACACGAATGCCCTGACATGCGTAGATGGCTGCCTGCTTTGTTTCCAGTCACCTGTGGAGATGGCTATCGGTCTTTTGAATTCAGCAGGGTAACTGTGATCACAGAGACCAGAGGCTCCCGGGCAGCTGCTCACCAGGGCTGTGTTCCCATGGCTTCTGGCTGCAGCCCTGGGAGTCTCGCTGAGTGTGCTGCCGCCCGATGTGTGTCTGTGCCCCACTCCTTGCCTGTGGTGTCTGCGGTGAGAACGAGCCATCCCACCTGGCGAGGCCTGCAGATGCCCAGAGGACCTGCATGGTGGGCCTTCCTGCGGTCCTCTCTCCCCTAAGGAGGTGGCTCAGCTGGTGAGGAGAGGACTAGGGACACATCTGGCTGCCTGTGTCTGCAACGGCCCAGTTTTCTTTCTTTACCTCTGTGAACTCTTCTGCTCCAGCTATGGGAAATACTGTAGGCCATTGAAATACAAGGCAGGATATTGTTCCTTTGAAAGGGAATTGTTTTGTTTTGTTTTTGCAATTTTGGATTTTTTTTTTTTTTTCTTTTCATTTTAAAAACTTTCCTAGTCAGTTCCCAGAAAGGAAGTACAGGAAAAAAGAGTTACTAGGAGCACAGTGAGTGGGAAATAATGGGGCTAGGAATGGCCAGACTTCCTCTGTGTCCTGGAAACTGCCGCTGCACGGTGGCAGCGCTGAGGGCGGGGGTGGACCATCCTCTCCGCTCCATGACAGCTCCTTCCAGCCTGTTCCCCTCTAACCCCGTACTTTCTCTACTTGCCCTTCAGCGTGGACCAGGCATCCGTGGGCCAGTCTGAGCGCTGCTCAGGGCAGCCTTCTGATTCTCCTCCTCCTCCTCCTCCTCCTCCTCCTCGTCTTAATCCCTCTGCCTCCTCGCCAAACTTTTTTAAGTATCTAAAACATAATTCCAGTGGAGAACAAAGTGGGAATGCTGTGCCGAAGAGGTGAGCACACTCGCATGGCATGGCCAGATCAGGTGGTTACCTTCTCGGGGGTGCACACTGCCTGCGCATGCGCTGTGCCACGGGGCTGAGCCTCCAGGCCAGCCACGCTGCTGTGTGTGTTTGTTTGTGCTCACCGCCTCCTGCTGACACTTGTGCTGACTTCATTTACGGTTAACTTTTGTAAAAGTGTGGACACAGTCTTGGTGGCAGACTTTCCTCTATCTTGCTCCACTGTACATGCCCATCACACCCACTGCATTCAAGCACATGCCCTGCTGTTTGTACCCTATTAGAACTTTTGGATTAATTTAGCAATTTTTTTTTTCAGTTTGAAAGTAAGAGTCCTCTGGAAGATATACTAATTTTTTTTAATCATTGCTTTTATGCACTTAAAATGAAATTTCATTGGCTAAAACAGAAGTTAAATCTCATTTGTAAATTATTTCTTAACAGGTTGACTGCTCTTTAGCATTAGTACAAAATTTTTTTTAACTTTGAATTTTATATTTTATACTTTGTATGTTTGTATTTCTTTATCCTAAAACTCTTTTCTTAACCAAACTCTTAGCATCTCGTACCGTAATGCCCTGCGGAAAAAACTTCATTCTTCTTCCTCTGTGCCAAATTTTCTAAAATTTCTGGCTCCTGTAGATGAGAATAACACCTCTGACTTTAGGAACACAAAAAGGTAGGGCTTACTTTAGATATATCAAACCTGGATGTTATAAACCTTGACACATTGCTACATATATGGGGGTATTTTAAGTATTCTTTGCTGTTTAAAATTATGTTGATGGAATTTGTTGTATGTCTTCGATTACTCTGTTTTCCTTACTGTTTTATTATTATTATTATTATTATTATTATTATTATTATTATTATTACTACTACTACTACTAAAGGTTTTTTTTTTTTTTTTTTTTTTTTTTTTTTTTTTTTTTTTTTTTTTTTTTTTT
>PVJA010022846.1:0-21350 GCA_004027025.1 Myocastor coypus
CCGATTACAACCCAAATTGTTGGCATACAACATCACAGTCACGCAACATTACTGCCTTGAAGTACTATGTATTGAGACAGGATGGTTTAGCATGTAATGAAGGCTGAAACAGACAGAGAAGAATGTATGAATGATGTACAGGGAGGGTCAGAATGGACAGAAGAGGGAAATGTAACTGCTGACAACTCTAATAGAGCACTTAAATGTTATACTCCTTAAATATGGTTACATTCAGTGTGAGTGGCTGGGTTTCTCTCCAGCCACATTCATGAGAAAGATGAATGACAGGGGTTCAGGTGTGGGTAGGGGGAGAAATAGATTGAGCTAGTGATTTTGTCAAGCAAGTACAACAAAGCAGGTCAGACAGAGTGGAAACATATCAAAGGGAATTATTATTGTTATTTGCTATGGGATTTAACCTGAGCCAGTAGAAGAGATCAAGGCATTGAGGTCAAAGAAAAATACTGTGAAACAAATGAGTGGATTTCTCAAAGGGGTTAAAAGATGTAGATCATCTGTACTCTGGAGAGAAAGAACTAGAAATAGAGGTGATGTTACAGTCTAATACATGATATAGAGATTATGTAAAATTTTCAATTATTCCAGATGACCAGATCTCTGACATGGCTAACATTAACGAGTGGCTGAGTTATTGGAGGACAATGTAACAAAGTGGAGAACAGCTCAATGGACTAAGAGATCTTTTTTTTCTTTTTGGTACCAAGATTGAACTTGGGACCTTGTGCTTGCCAGGCAGGTACTGTGCCACTGAGCCATATTACTGGCCTAAGGCCAGGTTGTAAAAGCAACAAGTATGCAGATATTTAAATCTCTAACAATTACAACAAGGCTGCTATTAAATATTACCATAAGCTAAGCTCTAAAATCATCAAGAAATACTGCATAGGGTTCTTCTAAACCATAAGAAGTAATAAAGGACATACTATGATAACATCAGATTCTTAACACAGGGTCTTAAGAGAAGAAGAACAGAACAAAGAATACCCTGAAAACATCAACAAGGCAGAAGGAAGAAGGACCTCAACCTCACTTCCAGGCCTAGTGGTACTTTTCAGATGTATCACTAGGGAGGAGGGGAGTGAGGATCTCTGGAATGTGTTGCCCAGGAAGCAGCATCCATGATATGGGAGGAGTTCATTGTCATGGCTCATTATAGTGTGTGTCTAGGTGTCACCCCAAAGCCTCATGCAGTCATGGGGCAGCTTCTGGAGTTTGTGATTGATTATTGTGGGTGTGGATGCTGCACCTGACCTAGGGCAGGTGAAGTGCACTACAACATAAGTAAGAGAGAAAGGCCAGCTAGCTGCCTGAGCTGCTGCCATGCCTTTTGCTCTCTGCTCTTTGCACCACCATGAAAGGTTTCTCTCCGACTTGAGCTGCTCTGCCTTGGGCTCAGCTGAGTATGAGTTTAGTAACTGTGAGCTAAGTAAACCTTCCCTTCCTTCATTTTGAGTGTTGGGTATTTCACTCAGCAACGCGGGAAAATAATTGAGACATGGCTAAAATAAGAACATGAGGGAATTGTTCAGAAAAAGGGTTCAGGACACCAAATCTTGGTATGGGAAATAATGGCCCATGAATTTTAAAGAACACAGAGGGAAGTTTTCAAAAGTGGAAAGGGTGAGAGAAGGGGACAGAATAGACAGTCTTGTGGGGATTATAGTGGTGAGAATGAGGTGTGCTCTGGGGAACAGGCAGGCTGGGAGCGGGTTTGTTCTTGTAATGATGAACACATGCAAAAGCCAACTGGAAATTACAGCTTTTAGGTTCAAGGCAGGCAGCAATGATTCAGCTAGGGATGGGAGGAGGTGGCTGTGGAACCCTCTTTCTGTCTGTCTGCAGGGATGTGGTTTGCAGAGGTGTTGTCATGTCTTGTTACTTGAAGATCAAAATGGGTAAATGCTGCACTGTGCCTGGATTCTGATATGACCCGCATGCACTCACCCTGCGAAGAAGTGGCTGATGACACAGCATTGGCATTTTAAAAATTTCAGGTGTTACTGATATGCTTACTTTTTCCAAATGTCTGACAGAAAATGGTGAATGAGTTTTCTAGGGAAGCCAAAGCTGCCAGAGTTAGTTGATGTTTCTTCCCTGAGAGGCTGAAAGCCCTGCATTTCTTTGATGTAACTCAGAAACACTTGTGCTGGTACCACGAGATGCTTTGATGTTTTTTTTTTAGCATGCTGACATCCTGACATCTGGGCTTATTCTATTCTGAAGCAACAAATTGAAACAATAGTCCAACTCCATTTTGATGAGACGAAAGGACAGAGCAACCTCACAGGGAACTGTTTGATGTCATTTGATTAGAGAGAATGTTCTCACTAGTGTCTTCAAATATGAGATCATTAGTTTCCCATATTCATGTTTATACTAGTTGCCTGAGTTGTCTGTCACTGGACACCTCTGTCATCTCAGGAATCTCCATGAAAGAACATGACAGCCTACTCCTAAAGACCAGATGGAAAGGTGCTGATGCCTCCAAATGGTCTTGTACTTTAAACACAGAATCTGCACCCTTTACCTTAAAATGAGATCATTCACTCTCATCCTTTACCATCTCACCTTGAGTTGCACACCTCCTAACCATCACAGCAGGTGTGCCTTTTGTCTTTCCTTCATCCTGGTTTCTCGAAGCCTGATTTCCTGTCTTCTGTTGTTTTCACCACCACAGCTGTTGGATAGCTCTTCTTCTAAGCAGCTTTTTATCCAAAAGGTATTCTTTCTTTTTTTAAAATGTATGTATTTGGTACATCGTTTTACTACACAGTTCAGATGTGTAGTGATCTTTCTGTGTTTAGGCTCCTCAGCATTGGTATTACAGGTGCGTGCCACCATCAGTGACTGGCTCAGCACACCTGGGGGCAGGGCTGGCAAGTCATGTGGTGCTGGGGATTGAATCTGGTCCCTGTGCTTGCCTATCCATGCCTAAAGGGGCATTTTATAGTGGTGAGCTATCTTGCCAGCCTCTTAAATTCATTGCTTTTTTTTTTTTTGTCTTTCTGAGACAGGGTCTCGCTATGCAGTTGAGGCTGTCCTTGAGCTCACTTTTGTAGCCCAGGCTGGTCTCGAACCCACACTGATCCTCCTGCCTCAGCCTCCCGAGTGTTAAATTCATTTCTTTACCCACTCTTTTCCATTCACATTCATGTAAGTGGTTCAAGAACAAGACAAAAAGAAATCCATGTTTTATCTTAAAGCTCCTTTGTTCAATGCAGACATTTCATATTTTAATATGTGAAATTCTCTCAGACATACCTGTAGTTTTGTAAACCTTAATATCTTTATGGATCAAAAATATCTTTATGGGTTAGACTATATCGACTGAGATTATGTTTGTGTATTCTGTTTTCCTAGTACCTTCAGGTCCCCACTTCTTTCCCTAGCATCTTAGAACAGTTTGTCATTTTTCTTTTCTCCCAAATGTCTTTCTCTAATTTCTTTAAGATTTACAAGACCACCCTCCCTTTGATGCCAAGAGCACATAGGTAGTGAGAGTAGGTTTTTCCTATTTGTTGGTGAAAAACACTAAACTCCTACTCCTCTCCTTTAGAAAATCCCTTCATATAGCACTATTATTTTCCATAATACATAAAATGCTGTTATAGTGAAATGCAAATGTAGGGCTTACTACAAACATTAGGGAAGGTCCTTGGAATCCAGTTAGTTCAGTGCCCTTGGAGCCCTCACTAAAGGCCCTTGGGTCTGTGGTGATTGTGTCACAAGCTGTAGTCAAAAGGAGTCTGACCAGGCCTGGACTACACAAGCAGCTCTACTGCAGCAAAGGATTGCTGCATCTTGACCAGGTCTAGCCAAAAAAAAAAGCTGTCAAAACACTCTCCAGTGTGGAGACAACCAAAATACCTCAGGCTTCCAGTCACCTTTTTCATCCACTTTGCCTTTTTTAATAGATTTCTTTGGGAAACCTTCTAGTGGTGAAGTAGACTTTGACCACAGAAAATTCCATGAGGAAAAACCCCTTCCAGAACAAATTGTCACAGAAGGGAACTCAATTGCCTGGTTGTAAACACTCCACCTTGCCTTCCTCAAGAGATGCATGGATATCCCCCTGTCTGAGAAGTGGGACAGTTTGTTGGTTGTGCTCCTCACTGTTCCTGGCCTTGAGCATGGTTTCTTGATCTGCTCTCCTAATGGGCAAGATTGGACATGCCTGAGAACATTTTACTTTACTAATAGATTGATATTGTATTTTCATGTACACCACATTTAACCACTCTTACACTGCTTTCTTTTTCTGTTCTCATGAACTTTCTTAATGCTTCTTGGCACCCCCTGTATCCATATCTATAGTGCTCATGTTAATCTTTCCACTTTCTTATATCCTCAGCTTACTCAATCAACATCTTTTTCTTCTTCTGTGACAGGGTCTCACTATGCAGTTGGGACTAGCCCTGTGCTCCCTTTTGTACCCCCTGGGCTGGTCTCAAATTGACCATGATCCTCCTGTCTCAGCCTGCCCAGCACTGTGATTATAGGCACACATCACCATGCCCAGTTCTGGGGCTGGCACTGCATGTCCAGGATTTAGGAGCCAGGGATTGAACTTAGGATCTTGTGTTTTTCTAGGTAGCACCTTATACCTCTGAGCTATTTCCCCAGCCACTGAACTAACACCTTGTCCCCATGTCTTCTATTGTAAATTTCATGGACATAATAATCCACTACAAGTGCTATACCCTTTCAAAAGTAAAGCAACTAGAGGGGATGACTCCTTTTAATCAGACTGTATTTCTATCATTTTATATCACTGAGATAAATTATTTTCTATGGAACCAGGGTAAACAACATTGCTTTCTTTAAAAATGGTGTCAGAATGCTCTCTTTGTGGGCTGAATACGTTCCTATGAGACCCACCTTCTAGATGATCATCAGTGCTGCAAATAATGGCTTTAGTTAACAAAGCCATTACACAAATAACACAATCAAGGTCTTGTTATGTTACCCCACAACGCCAATTCATCTCTGAAGAACAGATTAGAAGATGCTTGCATAGGGAAATGTTTGTTTACAGTATATTTAACAATACTTAGCTCTGTAACAGACAAGAAAAAGCAAGAGGACAGATGAAACTTAATGTAGGTAATTCTTGTTAGACAAATTAGACATGGATAAAGTGGCAGAATGTAAATATCCTGAATAAGAAAGGATAAAACAACCAACCTGCAATCAAGTATTCATGACAGATGGATCATACTTAGATCAGCCACCCTTTGGTGACAACCATCTGGTCCTATATACCAGATAAAAACACCTGTTCAGCAGGTGATCAGCGTGATAGAGTACGTGTGCGTTGGCTCCAGATGTCTTCATTGACTGTCCTCATAACCACACTCAGCGAACTAGGCTAAGGCAAGAAAAAGAGTGGATATGGGAACATTTCATGGCGTAGGATTCAAGCTGTGTGGTCCTTTCATCCTGCTAGTTTCATCTCTTTTTTCCACCCCCTCATTTCCCAGCTTCCCACTGTGTGGTCTAAATCATTCAGAAAGCTGTGTGAGTCAAGCATTTTAATTTGAGGCAATGAGTCTTGTGGTCTGCAAGTCATTGTATATTCTGTCTGGCAATATATCATCAATTTTGAAAAATCATCAATTCATAATTTCCATTAGTGTGAAGGAATGATAACAAAAGTAAAATAACCTGCATATCTAGGGGAAAGAAAGTGACAGCAACACCTGCAGACTTAGCTATCACCTAAGTACCTCCAACTTTAAAGCAGCAAGGAAAAAAAACCTAAGTGTCACCTCCCAAATATAATCAGAGATTTGGAGACAGAATGTACCAACCTAAAGGGCAGGAACTATCCTATATCTCAGACGAAAATTGTGAACCAAGTTACTCTCTATGGTGTCTGGTAAAGAAAGTCTAGGTCATTGATGGTGAACCTATGGCACATGTGTTATTGTGTTTAAAACAAATGATATTAATGCATGAGTTGTTTTTTTTTCCTAAACTAAAACTTCAGTTTTGTGGTTTAATGATAGTATTGGCACTTTGTAATAAATAAGTGGGCACTTGTCTCCAAATTGTTCACCATCACTGGTTTAGGAATAACGTGAAAATGAATACCTGCAGGGTCACAAATAATTTAAATAGGAGCGACTTTCCTAGGCCCAAGGTACATTGCTGGAGGCACATACTGTGTTAAACTAAAGAATACATGTGATCTAGGATGGCAGCTGAGATTCAGACCCATATGAGGTTCTCATGAGACAATATTTTCAAGAAAAACCAGAAATATGGCATTTTATGAAAACTCTCCTAATTAAAAATTTATTAGCTTGCTAACATCTTGGTTTTAAAACACTGTTTTTTCCAATAAAAGGACTTACGGCTCCTTGGAGAAATGGCTAGATCTAGGGGTGGGACGGGAAAACACATGAGTTTAGAAGATATTGTAGTACCAGACAGTAAGGAAGTAGTGCATATACAGTGACAGTAATGTATCAAAGGAAAACAGGAGATAACTTAAAGAAGTGTCAATGATTAAGTGCAGAATGATTTGAGGAACAAAATAAATAAGATAGTATGGAAGTATAAACTCAAAACATTAAATAAATGAGTACATACTGAGATAAACAAATGATTAAGCAAATAAATAGGGAAATTAGAAATCTTCCTTACAGAACAATCTGAAATGTTATAGGCAAATACACTCTTCTAGGAGGTAGAATTTATTGTTCCTGTTTGTTGTGGGAGAACTTGACCAAATAATTCACTTTAAAGAACAAAATTTGGAAAATGAGAACCCAGCAACTTTACTGTGGAAAAACTTGGCCTATTCCAACCATTCTAACCAAGTAATTGAGCTTAAGATAACCACTAATACTTTATATTTTGTGATATAGCCCATTTCATATGGTGTGATTAGAAAGATTGCTCATTCCCCAAACCCAGAACCCCAGTCTAATCACAAAACACCTGAAAAATCTAAATTATATAATGTTCTATGCAGTACATGACCTAGTAATTTTTTAAAAGTGTCACGGTCATAAAAAATAAGGAATACCTAAGAAACACAGAGCTAGATTGGTGAGATGAGCTGTAGAATGCTTAGAACAATAGCCTCCAATATTGCAAGCTTCACTGGTGGCCCACTGTAATTGCAGAACATTTGACTGTGTGTGCATCTGCTTCCTCTTAGTCCAAAGAGAAGAATTTTCTTTTCCTTTCTTCTTCTTTTTTTTCTTTCCTTTCCTTTTCTTTTTTTTTTTTCTTCTTAGCAACATCAATAGGGTGGTGGGTCATGCCCATACACTGAGCTCTGTAAAACTATTGTGAGGAAAATATGCAATGTGTCAACTTTTAAAATAAGAAAGGGGAAAAGAAAAAAAAAGTAATGTTGATTGAATGTGTAAATGTTTAATTGTTTGATCAATCTTATATACCTATATGTATTAATCTAAATTGATCTGATGATGAAAATATGTAATATAACCATTGTTAAACTTATACAATAAAAATATTAAATTAAAAAATAAGGAATACCTAAGAGAAGATCAAGGAGATATGACAACTGGATACAATGTGGTATCCTGGATTAGAACTTAGAACCCCAGAAGAATATCTGTGGAAAGATGGGTAAAATCTGAATATAGTGTGCAGTTTAGGTGATAATAATAAGCCTACTCCAATTTGTTACTCTGACAAGCATATCATGGTTAGGGATAGTATTAACATTAGAGTAAACTGGGTAAAGAATACAAAAAATTGCACTATCATTGCAATTTAAATCTAAAAGTTAGCCAGGCACAGTGGCACACGCATGTAATCCCAGCACTTGGGAGGCTGAGGCAGGAGGATGGACGAGAGTTCAAGAACAGCCTGATTTACAAAAGTGAGCTCAAGGCCAGCTTGAACTGCATACAAGACCCTGTCTCAAAAAGACAAAAAAGAATCTAAAAGTTAAAAGTATTCCAAATGAAAATGTTTACAAAACAATCAATCCAAGAAAACCACTCCTACAAGTTAAACAGGCTTGAGGCCTTTTATTGAAAGTTCTGGTTAGAATAAAAATAAATCTTCTTATGACATTGTTACCCAGATCCATCAAAGATCATAGCAAGCCACCAACTCCTAACTCAAAGGCCCCACTATGCGCCCCACTATGCCTAGATTTGTAATCTGTTCCTTCATCCTAAAAAATGTCCCATTCTTTTGTGGAATGTTATTACAATTGTCGAAGCTCTAATTGCCAATATGAATCATGAAGTGACCTTAGGCCCAGAGTCCTGCATAGTAGAACAAAAAGAGTAATATATTTCATCAAACCAAATTTGTCAATTGTAAAGCATCAAACTTATGTACCATGAAGAAAAAAGTACTACCAATGAAACTAGGAAACAATGTTTTCCTAGCCCTTTGATTCTTCTTACATTCTTCAATATACACTTACTGAAAGATTTCTTTTACTTATTAGGCACAAGGTTTCTCATTACATCACTGTAATTCATACACACAAAGAGGAAACTTCACTAAAGAACTTAAAGTACCCCTAGACCTTGTTCAGATTCAAAGTTCAACTCTTCTAAATCACTTTTGTACTCAGAATCATTTGCATCTCTTAATATCATCCTCTCCGGCAATGTAGTATTTCTGAAGAGTACTCCTCTAATGTCTCCAGGGTTTTCTTCCTAGTTAGTGATAGCACTCTGTTAACTTTTGAAGTGGAGCCCAAAGACATGAAAAGCTGTGTCTTTTGGAATCAGCGAAATGTAGTGGAAAGAATGCCCAAGTAGCCCAGAGCTGCTTTGCTCCTTGCTCCTTTTCTATGCAGCAACTGAAAACTTACTTTTTTCAAATCCTTACTTTCCTAGCCTTTGTTACTGCTCATAGCCTACCTCAATCCACACTGAATGCAGTTTTTTTTTAAAGTTGTCATTATTACATTCCATTCTCACTCTCATTTACTCTTATCCAATGATCCCCCTTGCAAGCGAAGTAGGGATAAATTTATTTTCTTTACTTCTCAGGAATCCTAACATTTTGCTTGTTTAATTACCTTCATACATTTTCCACTTAAGATTTCCTAAAGCAAATTCTCCAGCTATAGCCTGTGAAAACTGAGAACTACTATTACTACCACTACTCATACATACACACACACACATACACACACACACTTCACACATACCCATATACACATGAGCATGCACTTCATTTGTAGAAGAATTTGTTATTTAACAATATGAAGCATAGTATCACTTTCAAGATTACTCACAATGCCTTCCTTTACTGAACACCGGATTAAGTGTTTCTCTGGTTTGTGAAAAGAAATTGGAGTTTCTAGTAAATGAAAAGAAAAAATATTAAGGGAGAATTTAAAAATGAGAAATGAACAAATTTCCAGAGTAGAGAAGATTCAGAAGAATTTAATGGGTGCTTTGTACTGCTTGTCATATATTTCTAAGGAAAAAAAATACTTTTCCTTTTTTCTGGAAAATGAAGTATAAGTTGTCAGTGACAATCATCTATTAAGAAATTTTCTTTTGTGACAGAGTGCGGATTTCCCCCCCAGAGGTAAATTAGTCAACACAGTTAATTTGAATCCGTGTTTGAGCCTCAGATGAAGTTATCAATTTTACCATTTTCCCTTAGTCTGTCCTGATATTATCATTGCCTGAGACTCTGGTACCCATAGCAACAGCCACTGTTTCAGACATCATTACTCCAAGCTGCAAAGCACAGCAAATGACTGACAATCACCCAGCTGTGTGTCGCAGGGTGGTACTTTTCAGGGCCCAAAAGCCAAATCACATTTCACTCCCAGTTATTGAAAGTCTAGTTATCAAGGAATTGAGGATGTGACATACTACAAGAAGTTTACTCCCTCCTTTCCTTAAGTATGTAGTAGGGGAATGTGGGAAAATTAGGAGAACTATAGCCAGGGACAAAGTCCAGGCACTGGACAGTAAAACAGGGCAAACTTAATCTAGAAGTTTCTTACTTCTTTGTACCTCCACCCCATATAATTGAAAGGATGTTTGTGACAAAAGGAAAGGACTTAGTATGCTAATGGTTTTTTCTTGAAGAAGAACCAGCATACAAATAACTCAGATGCCACTGTACCAACATTTCCCTGCCAGGGTTCTTTAAGAAAAGCAGTGAAATATCACAGTACAAGTAGTGGCTTGTAATAGGCACTAGAGTGTAATAACCATTGTTTTGACTCTTGCAAGTAGGGAAATCCTGCTTTTTCCTGGCAAAATAAAAAGATGTGTAAGTACACTTGTCTGCATTGCTCTGGAAAGGGGGTTTGGAGGTCACAAAGAGTCTGGGGTGTCAGTTATAGATCTTAGTGGAGACAAAAGACAGTATTTACATATTACATACATAATCTAACACTATACATTACAGTACACTGTATGCAGCAATGTATAGGCTTCTCTGTCCATGCTTTCACATGTGCTAGATTAGCAGGCAGAGAAAACATTTTGTATCCATCCCTTTCACCTATTGTCCCTGGAGAGAAACTACTCCTAGGCAAGACATCTGTGTGATGGTGCACTTCCCTGGGGATTTCCAGGCTTAAGGTCTACTCAGCCATTTGGTGCCAACTGAACAATAGTTTTGTTCCCTGTATGGGGGAAGAAGGCCTCAACATAAGGATTCAGGTGCTGATTGCCTTCCTGGGAGGTGCCCTGATACTTATTCTAGGGTCTGTTGCTAGTTTTAAAGGCTTCCTTTCCTATGAGGAAGATTTTGGCCAAGATCTCAAAGCCACCTCCCCCTGAAGCTGAAAGGCATATATGTAATTAGGGGGAACAACTACAGTGTTGAGGGCTGTCTTTAAAAGTGTTGGGGATTTCCCTCCCTTCCAGGGCTGGTTATCTGGCTGGATTCCCAGTCTCCCTACACAATCTTCCTTAACCCAGTTATATACCTGTGGGGTAAGAAAAGAAAATGGAATATGGCATCAAAAAATGTTATTGTCCTATCTCCATAATTTCTTTCCTGTGTAGCCTTCCTTTGTCTCACTTATAAAAGCACAGTCATAATATTCCTTCTTGTTACTTTTTAGGGTTCTTATAAAAATGCAGCACGATAATGTATAGGACTTGGGACTGCAAAGTTTCACCTTATGAGTTGGCCAGCCTAAGGCTCTTTCCTGAGAGCCCGGGATGTTCCTGTAAAGGACATCTTCTGCCGTGCCATCTCCAAGGCTCTCACGCTATCAAGAATCAACAGACATTAACATTTGTTACTTTTAGTAAACTATAAATGTTTAGGCAAAGTTGAATATAGTTCTGTTTGTTATTTTTTACTGTTTTGGCATAGAAATTGTGGCCCTTTGTATACTGGGTGGTGAAGCTACCACTAAGTTGCATAGCAACCTAGAATTCCTTTATTACCTATACAATCTCAGGTTCTAAACTTCTGCCCCACAGGCCAGCTTTCAATTTTCATGGCGCACAGATATCAGAGCCCAAGACCACCCACCCCATCTCATCCAATCTTTCTCCCTTTTCATGATGATCGTTGGGTACCTGGTGGTTAGGGAGATTCCTGGATACCCATTTTCTACCTAGACTAAGGAACGGACCTCATTTTTAAAAAGTGTGGGTTCCACACATTTTACACATAAATCAACTGGACACCTTCATTGCATTAACAATTAAGTAACTTTAATGGAAACAAGTTTTACTCAAAGAGCTTTAATGAATGTGGTGACAGCAAAAGGTACACACTGCCTACTGAGTAAGGAAGGAACCTATGGTGCTGGTGACAGTCCATGGTCATTTCTTTTTGTTGCCATCCTTCAAGCTAAGTTTGCTAAAGAGGTAGCTTGCCAGGCCCAACCCCTGGTCCCCCATCTTGCGAAGTTGGGTCACGTACTCGCCTAACTCCTTGAGGACTGGAACCTGAGGGTTTATGTAGTTATGCAGCACGAAAGCACACAGTTCAGAGTCATTCTTGTCTGCTGCAAGGCTATGCAGCTCTAGCAGGTTCTCATGGAGTATGTCCTCCAGTTGTAAGGCGCACTGCATAGTGTGGAAGCTGCTGCGCCACTCCTCGCTCTGGGGCCCCTTGATATTGCTCAGGACGACGCGTCCACCTCGCTTGTTCTGCATCCACATGAGCTTCTCAGCTCCTTCTCTCCACTGCTGAGAACGGCGCAGAAAGAAACGTGCGAAGCGAGTCAGGGCCACATCGATGTGGTTGCAGTAAAACGCCATGGACAAGTACATGTAGTAAGCGTAGAGCTGTAGCCGGATCTGGACGTTGACCGCGGCCTCACAGTCAGGGTGGTAGCTCGGTGGGTCCTGCGGCGGTGGGGGCGGAGGTGTAGTCGGCATGTTGAGCACGAAGGTGACAAAGGCTAGGAAGCTAGAGCGAGCCCGTGGGGAGCGAAGAGGGCAGCGGTGGCGACGGTTTTGAAGACGAACACGGCGAGGCCCTCTTAGCAGTCCCATGGTAATGGTGGAAACACAGAACAGCGGGCTTCAAGAACACAGCGGAAGTGGAAGGTACGTAAATGGGTGGGACAGGAAGTACCTACAGTGAACTGCATGGGACAAAAGTAGTTGGTATCAGAAACGCCAATCTTTTTTTTTTTCTAGGAAAAATATGAACAAGAAAGAAACTTCATCTTAAATTCTAGTTCATTCTAGGCTGCCACTCCCCCTTTTCTTTGAGCACACTGTTAGGAAAAGTTTGTTTCACTTAGATTCTGCGAGCACGGCTGACATCCAAAGATAACTTACCCGGGGCAGGCACGATAGCTCAGTGGACTAACGTACCTGCTTAGCAAGCTTAGGCCAGTGCAGGGACCGCTGTTCAATCCCCTGTGCCACATTCAGGCCTAACCCGACCCCAGTTTGGGCAGAACTGGCCACAGAGTGTGGGTATTGTGACGCAAACTTGTAACCCCATTGCTGGGGAGGCTGAAAGCAGGAGGATCTCTACGAGTCTGAGCGGCTTAGTGAGACCCTGTAACAACCAAATACATTTTTTAAAAAAGAAAAATAACATCAACATCTAGAGATTCTTTCTCTATACTGCTACTCTTCTATTTCCTTAACAGCCTTGCCCAGAAACCCTTCAAGTCTTCCCTTCTTGACCACTTGAACTAGCTAACTGAGATAGATTGTAAGCTTTCAGCCCATCCAATGACAATAAAGGGCAGCTGCTTCTGACCTCTCAAGATGAAAAGCGCCTGCCTCGGCCTTCCTGTGTGCCAACGTCATACTAGTGTGCTTGTGCCCTTCTGCAAAAGTAAAACTTGCTTCACTGACATCACTTGGTGTCTATATGTAAGTAGAACATATAACCTATGAATAACCAGAACAGCTGAGAACCGTAAAAGTGATGAGACTTCTGTATGGAATGCAGTCAGCAGAAATTTGAGTAGAGGGCTGGCAAATATAAATTAGAGGTTGATAGGCTGTAACTCATGGTCTGAGTAAAATTAAACCTGTGAAGGAGGTAGGAACCTGAGTTTTTGGAGCCAGGTTTAAATATCATTTCATCAGTTTTTTTTTTTTTTTAAGTGTATTTGGTATAGGGCTGGCAAGATGCTTCAGCAGTCTAAAGCACCTGCTTAGGAAAGCTTACACAACTGCAGGGACTGTTATTCAATCCCCGGTACCACATGCTGCATCAGCCCCACACCCAGGGCAGGCTGAGCAGGTCATAATATTAAATAAGTAAGTAAGTAAATAAAATAATGTATTTGGTATAGGATCTCAGTATATACCTTGGACTCCTAGTGATCCTTCTGTTTTCAGCTTCCTCAGAGCTGGTATAACAGGCATATGCCACCATGCTGGGTCTCAGTGGCTGGCTCAGTGTACCTGGCGTGGGCAGCTGGCTGTGTGTTGCGGGGAATCAAACCTGGGTCCCTCCACTTGCCTAAGCAGGCACTTAGTCTGCTGAGATATCTTGCTAGATATCATTAGTTTTTTGCTTATTTGTTTGTTTATTTTTTGGGGGCAGAAGGATCTACAGGGTATTCAGGGTGTTACTACTAGGTCAGACTCATAGTGATCCACCTGTTTACAGCCTCCCAAGAGCTGGTATTACAGGCTTGGACCACCACACCCAGTCTCACTTGTTGTCTCACATCGCCCTGGGGGTCAGGCCAGCACAGCAGGCCTGGGGATCAAATCCCTGGCCCCTGGGATTGCTTGCAGGTGATTTAATCTGCTGAGCTATTTGGCTGGCTGCTAAATTTTTTGTGTGGTGCTTAGAATTAAAGATAAGACCTTCACACTGAGCTACATCTCCAGCATTCTCTCAATCTCTGGGCTGTATTTTGATATAGCATCTCACAAAGTTACAAATTGCCCAGGCTGGGTTTGAAGTAGTAATTCCCCTGCCTCAGCTTCCCAGAGTTCTGGGGCTGTAGACATGGGCTACCTCAATTAGATCCCTCATCAGTACTTTCATGCTGAATCATACACCTGGAAGTGTTGTTGGGATTCACAGACATTAAGGGTATACAGGATCCAGGACTAGCCCATGAGCTGTCTTCCAGAAAAGGTTGCTTCTGTCTGGTGATCAGACACAAGGGAGCTCTAATGCAATTTGGTTGACTTTACTGTCTGGTAGCTTTATTAGCACATGGCCCACAGGAAAGTTTTGTGGCAGCTCCTCTTTGGTTGGATATTAATAACACATGTCCAAAATCCATACCAATTACATTCTGTCACCATTTTACTTTTGTACTGGGCATCAAACTCAGGACCTCATGCCTTGTGTCACTGAGCAACATCCCCAGCTCACACCCGTTATATTCTTTTTTTTTTTCTTGTTTCAGAACTTTTGTGTGTTTGTTTGTTTATTTATTTTTATGACCGGCTCAGCCTGCCCTGAGGGCAGGGCTGGCATAGCATGTGGTGCCGGGGATCAAACCACGGTCCCTGCAGCCGCCTGAAGGTGCTTTAGACCACTGAGCCATGCTGTCGGGCCCTACACCCATTATATTCTGAAAAAACAAATCTCCAATGTCTCACTGCTGATTGTGTGTGTGTGTGTGTGTGTGTGCGTGTTTCTTAAAGAGCAATGGAGAGATCTCTGAACTTAGATATAGCCATGGTCAGTATTAAATACACATAAATTGACATGAGTTCAGTTAGCTAACATTAGTTCAGTTCAATATAAACTTTCCCTGATGATTAAACCTCCTAGTTTTGCTCAGTTTTGTACTGGATATTCTCCATTTGCCTCTGTAGGACTACTTTCTATGGTCTATCTTACTTAGAGCCCTGGTGGGGCAGGGGAGACTGATCTACATGGACTTCATCCTTGGGTTGTGTGTGCTGTAGCTTCTGATGGAGGTTAATCGGTAGGAAATACTGGCAGTTGATGCAAGGGTAGGAGAATAAAATTGTGCTTTTCATTTTCTTACTGTCTCTACCGGACAGCTAAGTAGCCCTTCTATTTTCTTTTTGTATATTTTGCTTATAGGATGAAGTGGGACTCTTCTCAGAACTGGCTTTTCAGAAGCTCTATTCACTTCAGGGGGATGTATCCTGAAGGCTCATTCTTTGGCTAAAGTTTCATGCACAGCTTATGGAGTTCCTGAGTACTCAGAAATGTGTGCAAATGAACATTCCTTCAAGCCACAGGATAAAGGGAGGTGACAGAAAAAGTACCTGATTTAAGAACATCTCTGGCAACAGAGTCATGACAGGTAGAACTGGTCTTCATGGTTAGGACCCTGGTTTTCTAGTTTGCCATTGTGTCTGGCTCCTTCCTTTTGTTGGGTGACTAGCCCTTTGATTAGTTTTCATCTAATTAGTGGGACTATTAGGATAAAAGCTGGAGAAAAAGCATCAGGAAGAATCATTTTCTACCTGTTAGTGACCATGCTTAAAAGTATGGGCAGGGGAAACTTTGAGATAATGAGGTTTAAGGAATATTATTTCAAGTAAAATACTCCCTGCTAACCTTCTGTTGCTCACAATTACAGTTAGTGTTTGATACACCAGTGTATGAGTGAATTCAACCAATGCTCATATGGGATTATAGAAGCTTACTAACTAGACATCACTTAGTCATTTGCTCCTAGGAAGGCAAATATAGCCCTTGATTTCAGATAGTGAAAAGTATATGTTACAAGTGTTACTTCCTTATCATCAATATAAACCGAAGACTAATAATTTGTAATATGTGGCATTGAATTCATTGAGAGAATACTACATATGATAGGGGAAGTGACACTGAGGTAATAAGCCCCAGAACTTCAGCGACTGAAGGGAACATACATTTCTTGCTTACAGCATAGTCTGATGCAGCTAATGTAGCTCCTTCATGGATCTCTGTTGATTGTTAATTCATATATACAGGCTAAATTCTGTTTTACAATTGTGCCACCTTGGAATTTATCACATCAAACTATATAGAAAGGAAAAAGGAAATATGTAGGTCTCTCAATTGCTCTTTACTGCCTTTGGCCAGGTGTTACATACATGTGGGCCAAAGCCAGCTTCAAGAGAGTTTGGCAAGTATTGGGGAAAATGTGGTATTTACTGAGCAGCATTATCTCTGCCATGCAGGTTTTTGTCCATTTCATCTAGTTTCCCCCCTTACAGAGGATCAAAGCCAAGGCAATCCACTGCTGACTTCCACCCCTAGTTCTTTTTTGTTTGTTTGTTTGTTTTGTTTTGAGACAGGGTCTCACTGCATTGCTCAGGCTAAGCTCAAACTTGTGATCCTCCTGCTTCAGCCTCCTGAATAACTAGGATTACAGGTGTGTGCTACCACAGCTGCCTCATAGTAATT
The DNA here is from genome assembly GCA_004027025.1 of Myocastor coypus. Taxonomy (NCBI): domain Eukaryota; kingdom Metazoa; phylum Chordata; class Mammalia; order Rodentia; family Myocastoridae; genus Myocastor; species Myocastor coypus. The sequence goes on from PVJA010022846.1 coordinate 16,771, forward strand.
GCCTTTAAGAAGTTATTTTGCACTCACATTTTGACCACTCATAGCTTATTTACTAAGATGTGCATGATTCAGGTCTCCCTGAAAAAATGTTTATATTTTGTTTGTGTGTATGTGTATGTGTGTGTGTGTGTGTGTGAATACCATTTCTGTGGCTCTATCTTTACATAATTGTTTTAGAAATTGCACTTTGTTCATCTTTTTCTCCCATCCCAAATCTCAGCTTCTCATTCAGACTCAGATCCAATACCAGAAAGCCATCTATGTAAAGTGAATACAGCCTCCTCTTAAAATCTTTGCTCAAAAAATGAAAAAACAAAACAAACAAAAACACAAAATCAAGCTTGCCAGGACATCGCAGTGCACACCTGTACTCCTATCAGCTGGGAGGATGAGGCAGGGAGATCCATGTGAGTTCAAGACAACCCGTGGCTACAGAAAGTGAGCTCAAGACCAACCTGAACTGCATAGTGAGACCCTGTCTCAAAAAGATAAAAAGAAAGAAAGAAAGAAGAAAGAAAGAAAGAAAGAAAGAAAGAAAGAAAGAAAGAAAGAAAGAAAGAAAGAAAGAAAGAGAAGCTCTATAGCATTGGTGCCCACAGAATTAACATGAAGATCAATCAGACTCCCCGTTGAAGTCCTGTCTGTAATTTATTTCAGTCATTACTAATCTCTTTATCTGTTGTGTCCCTTTAGTGCAGTATTGTCCCTGACTCATAAGCTCCTAGAGGGCAAAGTCTCTTTCTTTCATCAAATTCACAGCACTCAACCAGATAGATTAGCAAAGAATAAGTTCTCAAAAACTGTGAGTGAATTTGTTCTGATTTAATTAGACCAAAAGAACCATTAAACATGTAGGAAGCATCTAAGTACCATATTCCAGGAACTGTCTAATGACTGTGAATAAAACAGATGATTAAAATATAACGCCTATCTTTGCTACTCTTTCAGAATTGGAGCGGGGGACTATCAATGAAAAGGTGTGGTCGCTAGCCCTCAAATGTGACCCAACAAATCTTCTCCCTGCTTGATCATGCTGCTCCTCCTTTCTAGATGTGACACTTAGTTTGGTCGTCCAGCAGTAGAGTGCCGTTGAAATGTCATTCTGGCATTTTCAAGATGAGCAACATTTTCTTCCTTCTATGCAGGTTGTTTCCTCTTAGGACACTCTACCTCTGAATGTAGTCCTCATGCTTTGAGGAAATAAAACTACATGAAATAGAAATGGGGAAGAAAAGATGGTCTAAATTCCTATACAGTGGTCAATACCAGTTGTCAGTCAGCTGAATGAGCCATTTTCGACATTTCAGATTGCTATAGTCGTAGCTGACAGCACCAAGAGAACAATGACCCTGTAAAGACAGTGCATACACAGAATTATGAACAAAATAAGATGGGTTTTATTTTCAATCACTATATTTTTTAAGGAAGGAGGTTTATGCAGCAAAAATGTAACTGAAACACAAGGTAAGAAGATTTTACCAGTACAATGATCCCACAAAAGCAAAAGAAAGAACATTCAAGAAAACTCTCAAAGAAGGCACATTGGAGGTGATGAGTACAAATTCTCAGGCAGAATCTTCCACTTTTTAATTGGATGTGGTGACTCGTACCTGTATCCCAACACTTGGGAGACAGATAGGAGGATCGCCATGAGTTCAAGGCCAGTGAGTGTCTGTCTCCAGACAAGACAAAACAAAATCAGAAGGGCTTTCTAGTTAGTGATTCCACTTGAGAAACACAGAGTTATAAACTTTTAAAGCAGAGAAGAGTCAGAATCAGATTTTTGTTTCACCCAGATTTCTCTGGCAGAGGCAGTCAGCAGAGAAAAAAGCATCCAGAAGATTTTGTAATGATGGAGCAAAGAAAATAAATAGTCAGTGCCAAGGACTATACAGAAGACGTATGGGGTACAAGTGACATCGAGGTGTAAAGTTAACCAAATTTAAGAACTGATGTAGGTGATGAAGGAAAGAGAGCTGTTATGGCTTAGATCTACGATGACGTCGAGAGCTGCATGTGCTCAGAAGGTGACTGGATTGAGGGTTGGTGCAGCTGACTGGCTAGTAGGTGGATTCTGGTCAGAAGAAGTGGGTCACTGGGGATGTGGCCAGGATAGGTCCTTGCTTCAGTTTCTGCTTCCTGTCTGCTATGTAGAGAGGAACTCTTCTTTCACCATTCTCTTAGAATGGCGATGCAGGAGGCCAAGCAGGGGAGGAGTGTGATGTAATGATTTGAGATTTGATTGAGTTTTCAAGTGCTGGGTCATCTAAGAGAAGATGCTCTATATAAAAGTAACTCCTGTGTTAAGAGTTTAGGAAAAAAAGGTGCAGTTAGCATCCTAATTTTCAGACAACTGCACAGGATCTGTAAAAATGTCTACTTTTCTGTGGGCATTTATTCAGTTTTAAAGTAACATTTTAGGGAAGAGCATATCTAAAAGACATCATGTTAGCAAAGTAAATCCCTGGAGAGAAGAGGTATGCAGTAAGAGGTGATGTTAGGGCTTATTTTTCCATTAACAATAATGGGATACAGGGAGCTATTGGCATGCTTATTTAGGCTCCTTTGTGGCTAATTTGACAGAATTTGTCTGGAGACCACAACTGTGCGTACAGTGTACGGCTTTGAAAGATTTTTCTCTCAGTGAAGCTAACTGGCCCACCTGGGCTTAAGCTCCATCTCATCTTTATTAGGGCTACTCTCTAAGCAGCTCAGCAACTTCCCGACATAAGGCTACATGATATGCCAGTCATCATAATGATGTGAAGCATCTCAAGGTTTTTAGCAATGTGGGAAATTACTCGGGTTTTCTTGCAAAGGCCTGAAAGTTCACCATAATGATGGGATACCAACAAATGCAACTTTGTATCATGTCCCACTTAACTAGGTGATTATTTTGAAAACAAATGACATACTTTAAGGTACATATCTAAAGCAGTGTAATAAGGAATATTACAGGCTGTGTTATGACAAAATGTTGTTATGCTCATCATTTTCTACATGGACCAGTATACAGCTTGATTTGATCCCAGAAGGCAATTCATGGAGGATCTGTATGTACACAATTAATGAAGTTTTCTCCTTTAAAGGGATTTAACAAGGACAGAATTGACATTTGAGTTGAATTTTGACCAGTCTATTGGCCTTTGTGATTTCTATTTACTCTGGCACAAATCCTCATTCTGACATCAGCTTGCTCATTTTTAGTGTTCTGGCCATGTGTCTCACATAAGGAATATTTACAAGTTTGCTGAATTTGATGACTTGATAGGATTCCATTTTCCCAAGCGTCATGGCTTAACTCAGAAAAAGCCTCAGAAGTCATTTCAGACCTACAGTCCCCAGGTCAGGGAAGGTCCATGCCCATATTAAAACCACCAGGGCTGGTATCTGCTTATTCTTATGACAGTTGAATGTGGGGATGGCCTATCCACTGGTGGGCTATAGATTACTACGATCATAAATAGTCCCTCCCACATCTCAGTGTTTTAACACAGGATCTTCATTCTTCCTTGGGCCCAAGACTAGGGTAAGGTAAGCAAAATGCCTAGTGTATAAAATCAAGGAGGTGGCTAGTCTCAGGGCCATTAAAGTGGAGATCTTGCTTATAGTATTTGCCCACTGCACATCAGTAAAGGGCTGTGCCTGTTATGGCCACATACAGACCCAAACTGACAAGGCCTGATTGCCATATGCCCTTCATGTTCACCAGAGTGGTGAGCTTATAATAGCTCTCTAAACTTCCATCAGGGCCAACCAAATAGCTAAGCAGACTAAAGCACCTACAAGCAAGTGGAGGGGCCAGAGGTTCAATCTCTGGGCCCACTGTGCTGGCCCTATCCCACAGCACACCGAGATGGCAATCAACACTGGGGTTGGTGGCACATGCCTATAATCCCTGCTCTTGGAGGCTGTAAACAGACGGATCACAATGAGTCTAATCTAGTAATAAGACCCTGACTACCCTGTAGACCATTCATTAAAATACAATAAACAAACAAACAAATAAATAAATGCACTTCCATTAGAAAGAAACACATGTCAGTTTTCCTCACACTTCCCTGGTCAATGACACAGTATATGATCTAACTATAAAGGGGACATAGAAGTACATCATCACTATGCACCTGGAAAGTGGCAAGTTGAAAGTGCTTGGTAAAAACCTCAAATGATTTGCATGGCTATTTTTCCTAAGCTCTGTAACACACAGGTTCCTGAGACGTGGAGCCCATAGTACTATACACATAGCTCTCACAACATGCTACCTGGATTTATACTGAATTCTGGTGCTAGGTCACTGATAGTAACTTTTTGAGTATGCAGGGAAATTGATAGATGTATGTCCTGTTCTCTGTAACATCACCTGCTCAGCTGAAAAAGGACTCTCACAATGTGTTAAAACCCCAACATCATAATGTAGAGCTCCCCTCCCCGCAATGCGCTGAACACTTGGCCGCAGTTCTGGTTGCCAAGGTTTGTCAAATCCCAGCTGAAAAAAGCATCACTCCTCTTTCTCCAATCCTTTCCTTTTCTTTTCTATGTCTTTCTCATATTTATCATCTGCGCCACAAATTTGGGGG
>PVJA010022846.1:21450-33853 GCA_004027025.1 Myocastor coypus
GAAATAGCATCTGGACAGAAAAAAAAAAAATCACTTATAGAATAAAGACTGGAGGCCAAAAAAAAAAAAAAAAAAAAAAAAAAAAAATTAGGGGGCTCCTGCCTTTTAGTTTATTCAATTTTCCCTGTACTTGAAAAGAAAATTAAAATCTAATGGTGAACTGATTAAGATAACAATCTTAGGTAGTAATCCTTTTTCAAAAGTTTGGATTTTTTTCATACTTAACAAATTATCATCACACACCAAATTCCTGATTTGACACACCCTTTTATAGGTGAGAACAGTGGCTGATTAACCTGATTACAATCAGGGGATGAGGGACTGGAATAGTGAGGCTTTAGTAACATCACAGTCTTTAGCTCTTCCTGGAGAAAGAACTCCTATGGATTATAACAGTGACTTTGAAGTTTGCTCAGTGTTACCAAGAAACTTTGAAATGAATATTTCTGTCAGTTTCTAATTATTTTCCAGTTGTATATCATATATTTGTGCTACTTAAATCAACAATGTATGTCAGGCCTACTCAATATGAAATGAAACCAGTTTTCAAGAAAGTCCCTTGTTTATGGAATGTTAAGCCCACTCTAACTCAGAGCGAGCAGGAGTTCACTGTGACAACAGATCTGGACCCACATCCGGGTTGCATGGAAGAAATTTGGACTGACATTTTATTTTCCCTCTAGCTCAGTGATTCTCAACCTTTCTAATGCTGTGACCCCGCAATATAGTTCCTCATGTTGCAGTGACCCCAAACCAAAAAATAATTTTGGTGACTACTTCAAAACTGTGATTTTACTACGGTTATGATTCGGAATGTAAACACCTGATATGCATTATGTATTCTCATTGCCACAAATCAAACATAATTTAAACATAGTGATTAATCACAAAAACAATATTTAATTATATGTTGAGAAATATTTATCACTAATCCCAATAAATAACATTTCACCATGGCATAGCATGGGTTTAAATGTGTATTTTCCAATGGCTTTAGGCGACCCCTGTGTTTTGGTCATTCGACCCCCATCAGGGTCGCAACCCACAGCTTGAGAACCGCTGCTCTAGCTGCTTGGCTGTGTGGGTTTTGTAGGTAAAGATTCAATGTATAATATCTAAGGAAGAATGAAATCATTTTCCTTTCAGGAAAATGGATGGATCTTGAGACTGTAATGTTAAGTGAAATAATTCAGACACAAAAGTTAAACTCCTCATGGTTTCTACTATACGACAAAACTGAAAGCATGAATAGTGAAATAAAAGAGAGATGGTTGAAAATGGGGAGGCATACATTTCAGAGATGGGGAATGGGATCATACCTGTTATGTTTTGAAATATCATTTCAACTTTATAGTGACAAAAGCACAATGCTAAGTATTAGTGAAAATGTGGTGAGCATATACATACTGTAATATAACCACTTCAAACAAGTTAAGGATGGACTAAACATGGATCTAATCTATGATCCTCAAATTCTACCAAGTATAGGAAATATGAAATAGGATGTATATATACAAAAAAGAACTGTACAAGAATGTTCATCACAACTTCATTCATAAAATTCCAATCTTCCCAAATATCCATCAATGGATAAATGAATGGATAAACAAAACCTAGTATATTCTACAATTAAATACAGCAATAAAAAAGAAATAAGTTGTAGAGACATCACCTGTGTTGCAGCATTACTCACAATACCAAAGAGAACCTATGTGTTCAGCAACTAATGAATGGATAAAAAACACAGTACACAAACACAATGGAAAAGTGTTCAACCTGCAAAACTCCAGGAAATTTTATCCTTTGTAACAAAAATAGAAGAAACTACAAAAATTATGCTAAGTCAAATAAGCCATGCACATAAAGACAAAAACTGTATTAACTCACTTATAGGAGGAATTTGTCAAAGTTGAGCTTATAAAAGTAAAAAATGGAATGGTAATTACCAAATGCTGGGATGGAGGGGTTAACCATTAAAGGAGAGAAGTTAGTCAGTGGGCACAAAGTTGCAGTTAGGAGTACTAAGTTCTGGTATGCTACTGCACAGCATAGGAACTATAGTTTGTAATATACATTTTTTTAATAGATAAAAGGCTTTTGGGCTGGCAAGATAGTTCAGCAGTCTAAAACGCTTGCTTAGGCAAGCTTAGGCAGCCACAGGGCCCATGGTTTGATCCCCAGCACCACATGCTGTAACAGCCCCACCTCCAGGGCAGGCTGAGCTGGCCATAATATAAATAAGTAGGGCTGGGGAGATAGTTCAGTAGAATAAATGCTTGCCTGTAAGTGCAAGGTCCTGAGTTGAATCTCCAGTGCCATAAAATAAAATAAAATTAAAATAAAATAATATAATATAATATAAAAAAGCTTTTAATGTTACCATGACAAAGAAATGACACATATTTGTGGTGACACACATATGGATTCTCCTGATTTGGTTATAATACACTGTATTTACATATCAAAATATCACATTGTATTTCATAAACTTTTACAATTATTCTTAATTAAAAAGAAGATAAAACTAGAAATATGGGGAAAAGATTGTTATATTGCCAGGGGAGCAAGGAATAAAACACTGACACATACAGCATGTATGACTCTTTAAAACTGTATTGGTCAAGCAATGGCCGTGACTCATCCAAATGGCTGACATTTACAATAGTTCTACAAAGTACATGGTTTCAAGGTAAATCATGAGGTGATTTGACTGACCTTGGAAGATACAAACGTTACATGTCTTGTTATATAATTCTTGCTTTAACTTGCCTTTAACCACCCATCAGAAAAGTGTAACCACGAGGCACAAAAAGTAAAGCTAGATTAGTATGCTGAACTGTAAAAGGCTTAAATAAATAGCTTCCAAAATTGACAGTTCTGCCAATAAGCCATTGCAACTATGGAATATTAGACTATATATACAACTACTTTCTCTTAGTTCAATGAGAAGAAATTTTTGTACCAATAATGATTAAAAACTATCATGTCTACATCCTATGCTTTGTATAACTACTATGAGGACAATAATATGCACTGTATCAATTTTTGGGAATGTACTACTAACATGTTTTGAAACTGTCGCATTGTTGTTTCTTACTAAAAGTAAAAAAAAAAAAAAGAAGACCCTAAGACACATGCGCAAATATGAAGTTTGAGAGTAGGGCCAAACTAAGTTATGGTGACAGAAGCCCAAGGAATTACCTTTGACAAGGAGACCACTACAATGGTGAAAATGTTCTAAAACTTGATTGGGATGGTGCTTACAATGGTATAGAAACTCATCAAGCTGTGTACTTAAATTTGTCCTTTATTAGAGGTATAGATATTATACTTTAAGTTTTAGGAATACAAAATAAATGCTAGATGTCAGACTTATAGGATCCTGATCTATGTCACACTCTTGTTTTGATTTACATTCCTCAGGAAGTATTGAAGGAAGAAGTCCTCTTCGAGAATAAGTTGAGTCACAGAAAATCAACTCTGTCACAACATTACTTCCCTTAAAGGGGACTAGAAATGTTAAATAGGGTCTGAATCTCCCTCTGTGTGGGGTTGGCCAAGCTTCCCTCACTTATCTGGTTTTAACTGCTCATGGTTTCAATAGTGGCAGGCACAATACACAGACGTTCTCTGTCTACATGGAATCAGCAGAAATACATGATGCTCTGATAGACTGAAGCCAAACTCTGGGTTGTCTAGGTGCTGAAAATGGGATGTGTTACCTGTAGTTCATCTCCACTGAGCATGGTCTGGTAGGTAAAAGGAGCTCCATTAGGTATGAGCAAAGCTGTGGCAGAAAGACAGAGGGAAGGGTGACAAATAAATATGCTCCCCTGTTATGCTGTCAAGCAGCATATCACAGGCCTGAAGTGGCCCTGAGTGGCATGTACTCTGCTCATACTGGAATCTGAAACATAGATGACAAGGAAGGATGAAAAAAAATCCCGCCACTGTTCCAGTCTTCACAAAATGTGCAGCCATTTTTTTTTTTTTGTCTTTTTGAGACAGAGTCTCGCTATGCAGTTGAGGCTGGTCCTGCGCTCACTTTTGTAGCCCAGGCTGGTCTCGAACTCGCACCAATCCTCCTGCCTCAGCCTCCCAAGTGCTGGGATTACAGGCGTGAGCCACCACGCCCGGCTAATGTGCAGCCATTTGTATAGAAATTGTATCCATGTATATTATTAGTATTTACAGTTTTATGTATTTATGTTTAAATGGAATATGTTTTTAAAAGGTGGATGGAATCAATGCTAAAAGGAAGTCTATGTAGTCACCCAGAATAAACTAATTTTCAAAATTAATGTTATGAGTTCATAGACTGTCTTCTTGTTGACAATGCAAGTCTTTTCTTAAAAGCAGTGGAATTCTAGCTTGCTGTGATGCTGTATGACTGTAATTCCACCACTCTGGGAGGATAAAGCAAGAAGTTCAAGCCCAGACTAAACAACTTAGTGAGAACTGGTCTCAAAAGAAAAAGAAATTTTTAAAGGACTGGAGGAATAGCTCCAGTGTGCAGGTCCTGGGTTCAATACCTAGGAGTGAGAGCAAAAACAACAAGAAAAGACCAGTGGATTATAGTGTAGCTTGAACACCTGAGCTTGTCCTCTTAGCATGCTTGCTTATCCCACAAACTGAGAAAGACAAGTAGCCACATGTGCAGTCTATTTGGAAAACAACAAAGGCCCCTGCAAAATAGCCAGTTGCAACTTGCCAGCTACTGTATGCTTGAGGCCATCTTGGAAGTGGTTTCTCCAATCTTAAATGCTGTCTCGCAAGCTGAAATCAAATGGAGTGGAGACAAGCTACCCCCATCAAGCCTGGCTGAAGTTGAAAATGTCTAAGTAAATGAAGTCCTGCTATGTTAAGTCATTAAGTTTTGGGATGGTTTGTTACATATGACCAAACTAATACCTTAAGGTATTTTATCTTCATTTCACCGATGAAATGTAAAAGTGGCATATAGATTTTTAACTTCATTTAGCAGTTCAGGAATTCTGTGGAGGAAGATTTGGACGCTGCAATCTGGTTTAAATTAAAAGTATGCATGCTCTTCATTTGATCTATTCTCCACACAGCAGCTAAAGTGATCTTTCTTTTTAAAAAAATCAATCTGATCATGTCACTACATTGCTTAAATCCTCTAGGGGTTCTCCAATGCAATTTAAAATGAAAAACAAACTCCTTTTTGTAGTTTGAAACACCCACTACGCACTGGTCTTTGCCTAATTCCCCTTCATTCTCATCTCCTGTCACTCACCCACTCAGCCATGTACATAGTCTAACCTCACAGATTATCTTCCAGTTCCCTGAACACGCCAAGCAAATGTTCATCTTTGCATTAAGAAACATCTGTGCTACATATTCTTTCTGCCTAGAATGATCATTATAGGACCTGCTTCTTATCATTCAGATCTCAGCTTCCACATCAGCCCCGAGAGACTTCCCTGACCATGTGCATCAGTCTGCTATTGCTGTAGTAATGTTTCCTAACAAACTCTCTCACAATTCAGGGGCTTAGCAGCAAGCATCTACTCCTGTTTTCATGATCCTATGGAGTGATGTCCCCTGAGTAGAGTCTGGGTTGCCTCCTGGATAAGCAAATGAAAACACAGAATCCCCAGGTCCAAACTTAGAACCCAAACCCTGTTACTCTTCCAGCCCTTCCACTGTGCAAATCAAATCACATTGTCAACATCTGTGGGGGGTTACTTCTCCCACCCAGGGAAGACTTGCTGAACAAAAATCAAATCTACCATAGGACAGAGCAGGCAACTGTTGGACCTCATTTTCCGCCAGCCCATTTTCATGCTCTGAAAATAATTTACCACTGTGATATTTCTGTTTACTATTATTACCTATTTCCTCTTGTTACAATATTTTATGTAAGCAAAGATGTTATTTGCCTTCTTCAATTCCATGTTATTACCACATGGAACAGTTTTTGGCTACGATGAAGTTGCTCATTAGAATAAATATATATTGTGGATATTAGTACAGGAAGAAATAGTAAGAGAGATGCGTCTTTCTGCCAAATCCAACCTACGCAAATGTTTTCAAATTCTTGACTAATGTTTCTTCTTTTTGTAATTTATCCATCTCTCTCTGCATTGTCTTTGGATGATGTAAGAGACACTATGCTGACTTTCCTTTAATGCTTTCTATTTTTTTATTAACTGCTCATCTTGGAGAAAAATGTATTGCGCCAGATCTTAGCATTAGGAAGGGGTAGCACGTTGGTGTGCATATCCTCAAATCAATCTTTCTTCAAATTCATAGGTGAGAAAATTCACAAAAAAGAACAACCCTATCTGTATGGCATTCACTCAGGTGACCTTGGGACATGGATAGTTGTTCACAGAGTATGTTTAGGTACATGGACATATGTAGAGGAGTGGAGAAATGATAGAGTAAGGGGAAAGCATTTCATCCAAGAGTTCATTGTTAGACCAACTATCATAAGGGTCAACTAGAACTTAATCCCACCAGTTAAGTATTCTACTTTTATTTGGTACTGGAAATCAAACTCAGGGCCTTGCACTTGCCAGGCTGGTGCTGTGCCACTTAGCTATACTTCTGGCTCCCACCAGTATGGCATTAATAGTTCAGCTATCCTGTCCATTGCAAAGCTACCCAGGGGAGATGGGTACAAGGGAGAAGAGTAGGGAAGATGTTAACTCTTAAGCATACACCAGCTAATAGGACAGTGTGTTATAGCAGCTCAAAAACAGGCTTCTAAAATGCATATGGGTGCCAGCCCTTGGAAGTTGTGCTGCATGTGTGAAAAGTTTTAAGATCAGAGGTGAATCTGAGCAGAATAAACCATGACTAGTTTTTTCAAAAACATCAGCCTTATGGAAGGAAAACTGACATAATAAATGGTTGATGTTAAATAGAAGAGAATAAGAGACAAGGGGAAACACCATAGGATTGACATGTTACAAGTTTAGATATGGTTAGATTTCTAAATTTCTGTTTAAAAATGTGTAATTGTTTTTTTTTTTTTACCACATTCTAAAGGGATTTACTAGAATATCAATGACTGATGGAAAATACCAGTTCCACGTTAAGTCTAAGGCATTTGATATTCAGAAAAATAGTGTTGCAAAGCTCAAGTACCTATGTTATACAGTAATAGTATCACTAAGCTTCTCTTCTGGAGGGTTAACAACTTAAGTAGGCAGACCAAAAAATTAGAGAAAATGAGGGCTACAAGAATAGCCAATATTTTATTCCTAGGACTTCAAGGTCAGTGAAGACTCGGGACATAAGAGAACCTGTGCTATAGCATCCTATAACTCAGTGGTGTCCCAAATTTTCTATTCAAGGAGATTATGTAGCCATGGAGGAAAGGATAGCAATGATGTATAGTGTCCCTAAGGAGAGTCACGTAGAGAGAAAACATTCTCTCAGGCTTTCCCAGAGAGCAAACTGGTCAAGCCATGGCCATGACTCATCCAGATGGTTGACATTGACAAAAGTTCTACAAAATACTGTACATGGTTCAAGTGAAATCCTGAGGGGATTTAACTGACCTTGTCAGATGCAAAAGTTACACATTTTGTTATGTAGGTCTTGCATTAACTTAGCCTTAATCATCCAGCAGAAAAGTACAACCACGAGGCATAAAAAGTAAAGCCAGATAAGTATGCTAAGCTGTAAAAGGCTCAAGTCAACAGCTTCCAACATTGCCACTTCTGCTGATAACCCATTATTACTATGGAATACTGGACTATGAATACAACTACTTTTTCTTAGCTCAATGAGAAGAAATATTTGTACCAATAGTATTTAGGAAAGTTCTCACATCTGTATCTTGTACACTGAATAACTACTATGAAGACAATAATATGCATTGTATTAATTATTGTGGCTGTCACACTAACATGTTTTGAAACTGTCTCACTATTATTTCTTATTAAAAGTAATAAAATTATAAATAACTAACTAAATAAATAAGTTGTTGATGTTAGGGCTGGCCATATAGCTTAGCAGATTTTTTTTTTGGTGGGACTGGGGTTTGAATTCATGACCTTGCACTTGCCAGGCAGGCACTTGTGCCATGGAGCTATCACCTCAGCCCCTAGCTTAGCAGATTAAAGCCTGTGCAAACAGGTGCAGGAACCAGAGTTTCGATCCCTGGGCCTGACATGCCTGTTGTGCCTGTCCTGCTCCTGGGGCACATTGAGATGGCAATTGAGGCTGCGTGTGGTACAGTGCACCTGTAATCCCAGCTCTTGGGAAGCGGTTAACAGTCATATCACTATGAGTCTGATCTAGTAGTGAGACCCTGAACACCCTGTAGACCCTTTCCTAAAATAAAAATAAATAAGTAAATAAATGAATAAATAGATAAATTTCTGATATTTAAAAGGTGCAATTTCACAGAGCTTGGGGGTAAAACTCAGTGGTATAGCTCTTTTGTAGCACATTCATGTCCCTGTGTTCAATGCTCAGTGGCATATTTTAAAAAATACAACTTGCTCAGTTTTAATATATGCTTGTATCCATGAAACTATCAGCACACTCAAGAAAAAAAAGAACACAGTGATGTCTTCCAACAATTTTCTCTTAATCCCTTCATCTGGCCCTTCATATTCTTGAAGAGTCACAGATCAGCCTGTCACAATATTTTCCATTTTCTACAAATGCATCTAAATGGAATCATTCAATATATGCTGTTTTATCAGCTTCTTTCATTCAGCATGATTATTTTGAGATTTATCTGTGTTAATTAGTGTGTTCATAGTTCACTCCTTTGCATGGCTGATAGATGTATTGCAGCACATTCACCAACTTATAGACATCTGGATAGTTTCCATGCTTTGTCTAGTTTTTCAAAATCCTGGTAGGAAAATTCTCTCAAGTCTTTTTGTAGGTGCCTATTTTATTTGTTTTTTAAAGAGAGGATTTCACGGTACAGCCCAAGCTAATATAGAACTCACTCCTATGCTGGCTTTGAACTTACAATCCTGTGACTCAGCCTCCCAAGTCCTGGGATCATAGGCATAAGCCACAACACTTGGCTGTTTTCATGTTTCTTGAGATCCTATTGATGCATGGAATTATCCATGATGGGAGTATTTACATCATGAAAACTGTCAAATGGTACAGATTTGAGACTTTTCCCCACACATATGGTAAGCTTTCATTACCACAGCAGTAGACATCCTAACTTTAGAATTACTGAGGCAAAGACTGTGCACTTTTAAAGTCTTTGCTATGTATGTCAAAAGGGTTTTCCAAAAATATTGCAACTTTCCTATTTATTTAAAAAATATATGTCTTTTCATGTATTCAACTCACTGTTAGTGAAGGACACATATGCTAAGATATTGATTTTTCATAGGGTGATTTTTTTATTGTGCTAAAGAGCAGGAAAATTTGAATATATACTTTTTTGCACTTGTACATGATGGATATGCAAGTATTTTATAACAGAAAAAAGAAATATTTCAGAAAAATCAGGTCAGAAATGTGGTACAATCAGCCCAAAAAGAAAAGAGGAAAAAGGAAACAGGAAATATTAATTTATCTTTGTTTATGAGACAGGATCTTATTATGCAGTGGAGCCTGGCCTTGAGTTCAGCCTTCAAATGCTGGGATTATAGGCATGCACCACCAAAACTGGTTGTGACATCAAATTGTTCCTTTAGTGTATACTGTTTAAGTAACTGCTAAGAGAAATGCATATTTTCATATAGTCATAATAAAATGAGGTTATCACATTTCTGCTTTTCTTAGCAAATATGATTTCATATCTGTCTTATATTTCTTTTGTTGGGACAAAGTGACACCCAAAGGTAAAGAAACAAAGGGTTATTGAGTTCACAATTTTTAGAGGTTTCAGTTCATATTTGGCTGCTCCAAGGCAAGGTAGCATGGCAGAAGGGCATTACAGAAGGCAGAAGGCATCAAGGCAGCAAGCAGCCACAGCAGCCCTCTTTTTGTACCTTATAGTATACCCAGGCGACTTGGCCTTAGGGCAGGCAGCACTCCCAAGCACCAAGGGTGGGCCTTCTCATTATCCACACCCAGAACTATGCTAAACCAATGAGTGGATTAAATTTAATAACCATACACTCTTAATCCCAGCATCACACAATCTACATTCAGCCACCTCTGAAAAAGCCCCGCCTACAATGCCACAAGGCTCTGGGGAGACATCTAGACATAAGCCATGGAAACATCACAGTTCCATAAATGGTGTCATCATCATTATTTTCATTTTTAACAAATGTTTAAAGTTTTATTATCATCCTTCCCCTATCAAATGTTTGACTTGTTTCCAATTTTCTAGCATTATAAATAGAGTACTTTCCTTCTAATTTATTGTTTGGTCTTGTTGAATATCATGGCCTTGGATTAAATTCCTTAAAAGTCCTATTTTCCTCACCCATTGTCTGTCTACTTTGATCCATATATACACTTCCTTCTAATTTCCCCAGCCCAACAATAGACTTGTCAGGTTTATATATTGCTGCTGGGTTCTGTCATGTCACCTGCATTTCCCCCTTCCCACTTCCCATGCTTTCTGTATTTGTTTTCCCTGCTAGACTGTGGGGTTAATCAGGGAGGAGCTACATTATATATATATATATATATATATATATATATATATATATATATATATTGGTTCCCTTTTGCTTATACTGTAGGTGTTAGTATATTAGTATATGTTGGTCTATATCTATCTCTCTATTGCTGTCTTTCCTGTCTTCCTTCTTCAGTTCACATTTGGCATTAGTCACCTCCGGAGTTAATACATCAGTGACCCTTTGTGTCCTATTCTAAACCTGCTGGACTTGCTGTACTTAGATAATTATTATCCCTGAATCCTGTTGGCATGCAGCCCTGTTTGCTATAATCATGACTCAAAGGGCAAGGCTAATCAGTACTCCCTTCAAGGTGCCTTAATTATAACTAATAAAAATTTAAAAGAATTAAATTAGGTAAGCCCATGCAATTATTCTGACTTTTCCAGATGTAGTCTTGTACTTCAAATGAGGGTGTCTTAGGTTAGGTTTTGGGGAAACAGTTTGTGAGGTGGAGCATATTGTGCAGGAAGTTCACTGAGGAGTACTCTAGAGAAACATACCTATGAGAGACTGAAGAAATCAGGGTTGGCTGGAGAAAGAAGGTCAGCTGGGATTTAAGCCCCTCAGCCAATGTCACAGTGAGCTCTAGAGACAGACAGGATAATCCTTCCAAATTGTTTTAAATTTGGTTTAAAGACCAGACCCTTGTGTGTCTTCCTGTCAGCCATTGAATGTAGATGCTACCCCAGAAGCGGGCATTGCTTTGTCTTCAAATGAGGATGACTTCCTGAGACAGCGAAAGCCATGAGTTAGCATCAACCAACCCTTCCAGCAGCTGGGAGGATAAGGGCCTCAGATCTAAAGGGAAAGTCAGGGTCGGCACCATCATGTGCATCACATGCCTAAGGTCATCTTAGAATGAGGTGCAATGGGAAGAGATTGGCACTTGTTCCAAGAGGAAAAGTGCTATTCACCTTAATTCCTAGCGTTACCCCCGAACTCCAAAGTTCAAAGGAGGTAATGGCTGAAATCATCAAAATTTGTGTGGTCTCAGGATGTTTTGGAAAGAAACTTTAAAATCACCAGCCTCTTTGCCTTCAAGGTGGTTTCCCCCACATACCTTCCCCCACAGCTGTTTCTTCAGTTTTGAAGCCCCAGGGGACAGAGGCAGGAAGGCATTATGACATAAGCAGGAGGTCTGGCTACAAAAGTGGAAGATCATCTCAGGGGTCTCCAGAGATGCCCTGAGGTAGGGGGTGTGCCTGCGTTACCCACAGACACCTTTTCCTCAGCCAACTCCTCCCATGAGACAGTTTCAAAGGGAACAGTGGACATGAATCTAATTATACAAACTTATTTACAAGGCTGAATTAGCTCATGTCTGCAGAGCACTTTAAGCCATTTGGATCGACTTCCTAAATTGTTTACCTAAGGTATTACCTCACCCTTAAGTCAATTTCCTAGAGATAGGATGGGCTAAATGAAGCTTCCATTAGAAAATAATCTCCATTTTTCCAACATTTGATATGAATTGTCATTATCAATCATATGTAAAGTTGGCTTGTTGAGATGGAACCATTATTTTTCATATATGTGTCATAAATGTTCACTTATTACCTTTAAAAGATTATGATTTTTAGATAAAAGTTATACCTTGGAAGAGGCTTTATTTAAATGAGTAGTTTGCAAAACCTTTGACTGTGTATGTATCTGCTTCCTCTTAGTCCAAAAAGAAGTATATTCTTTCCTTTTTTTTTCTTTCTTTTTTCTATGCAACATCAATAGGGAGGTGGGTCATGCCCACACATGGCACTCTGTAGAATGATTGTGAGGAGAATATGCAATATGTCAACTTTCAAAGAAAAGAA
>PVJA010022847.1:0-33752 GCA_004027025.1 Myocastor coypus
AAAAAAAAAAAAAAAAAAAAAAAAAAAAAAAAAAAAAAAAAAAAAAAAAAAAAAAAAAAAAAAAAAAAAAAGGTGAAAGACACTAGCATGGGAAAAGAGAAAAGGAAGGAAGAGAAAGGAAAGAAACAAAATACAAGATAGTTATGCTACCAGTTCCTTTTAGTTCACTGAAAAGAAAGCCTTTGTTAAAATCTTTGATGTATTTTTTAAATTTTTATTCACTTTAATGAGAAAGAAGATAAAATAAGAATGAAACAATTTCAAAAACAGGTTAGTAGGACAGTTAAAATCACTAATACATTGAATATCATTGTCTTTGTAGTATTATTCTACAAGATGACAAAATGTAGATATGATATCTTGTCTAAACAATGTTAGTACAATCCTTTCTTCTCATTGAACTAAGAGAAAGTAGCTCTATGTCTATTCTATCATGTATATACATATTTTCACTATAAAATGGTCTTTTATTTATATCTCCCTTTTTTGTTTTCTTTTGTCAGAGATGGGAAATCCATTGCTGTTAGAGAAGATGTACTTGGAAAAATCTTTAAAGGACCTTTTCATACTTGATGCCAGTTCAAATATTGTAGGTACTTGAATTCAGCAAAATAACCTAATATAGTCCAATAGTCAATAATAGTAGTGAGTTATCAACACAAGTAGCAATTGTCTGAAGTTGTTTAGTTGAGCCTTCTACAGCTCAGCATATTAATATAGCTTTACTTTTTATACCTCATGGTTCCGCTTTCGGCTGTATGATTAAGACCAAATTAAAGCAAGACCTATATAACTAAAAATGTAACTTTCGCTATCTGATAAGGTCAGTCAAATCCTCTCAGGATTTATCCTGGAACCATGTACAGCACCTTTTGGATTTTTTGTCAGTGTCACCCATCTGGATAAGTCATGGTCATTGCTTGAACAATTTTCTCTCTGCGAATGTTTTCTCACTAGGTGACTCTCCTTAAGCACACAGTAAATCATCAATCACTTTCCTCTGTGGCACCATAATGTCCCTGATCAGAAAATTTGGGACACCAGTTAGTTATAGGATGTCACAGCATAGATTCCCTTATGTCCTGAGTCCTCACTGACCTTGAAGGGCTAGGCCCAAAATATTGGCTACCATTTTAGCCCATCTCACATACCTTAAACATAAAACATAACTACTATTTTCCAACAACAGTGGATGTTCAAAAGTTTTTTCTTCTTTTTTTTTTTCTTTATAATAGAAAATTTATTGGGAAAGAAAGCTTCTGTCCAAGAGGGAAACAGAAGGGGACCACTAGTGGGTTGTCTGGGAAATTGTCTTTTTTTAGGGATCTTATAGGGGAAAACCATGTGATAAGGAGGATCTAAGGTGAAATTAGGGGAACTTGCTTAGGTGGTCATGAGGTGGAATGAAGTCATGGTCAACCAATGAGATTACAAGCATCACTGTTTAGGTAAAATTCTTTAAATTGGGAGCAAATTACGAAGCAAGTCACATAGCAAGCGGGCATGAATACAGAATAAGGGTTCTTTCCATTGGGATTGAGTTTCTGGCTAGTTTAGGCTCCTTTAGGATGATACTCATTTAGAATATCAATCCCTGATACTTAACTGTAAGTGAGTGAGTGACTGCATTTCTTTACTCTTTTGTTTTAAAGTCCAGCCCACAGGTGGAGCGCCTGTATCTTGCAAAGCTGTCGCCTGTATCTTGCAAAGCTGTGTAGTCAAGTTGTTTTCCACATTGTCCTCAAGGGCCTGGCCCTATCTGCCTGCCTATAATAATTCTATCTAATTTGGCTGCCTAAAACATTCCTCCCTCTGAAGAAATAACCCGAACTGCTGTGAGGGAATTATGGGTGATGACTGCTCTGGCTTCTTCAGGCTGAAAGGGGTCATAGTTGTAATTGGAAGTCAGTGGTACTCTTCAGAGGGTCTATCTAAAGGCCCTCGATAGACACCAGGCACTTTTATCTTGGGTAGATGTATAGCTTTGAGTCTGGCAGAGAGAAAGCCAAACAAACAAGTATATGTGGGCCAAATTATAGAATTAACAAGATAGTTACAAATATAGTCAACAGTGATTTCCACCAGAAGGAACCAGTAATGGCTTTCCATAAGGATGATAAGGACAAGGTCCAGGGGACCTTAGGGTCTGACATATCATTTATTTGTTGTCTAATGTTTTTGTAAGTACATTAGCAGAGATCTCTTTAACATGGGGTTTAATCATTTTTTATCTTTTATGACTATTGGGTATTGTAGATTAGCACAGGTATAATCAAAGCATGAGCATTTGAGTTAACACATTTGTATTTGGACTCCTCTATTTATGGAGTCTGTTAGTTTGGTATAAGTCCCTCTAACTTACAATTATCTCTAAATTTTGAGAACCTATGAAAATCAGATTAATACCTTATGCTTTTAAGTAGTTTATGTACAGTATGGTGTATTTTTTAGTTACACCTTGTGAGAGAACAGTGACATCGGCAAGTTATTTATACTTGTATAAAACTTTTTGTAAACACTTTCGTCTTTTAATTGAAAAACACCCATAAATACTGACTGAAATCATAACATCTTTTAAAAAGCCTAATAATTTTTACCAAATAGCACACATATAATGTATTATAAAACATTAGACAATCTTACTTTTGAGAAATCTAATCTAGAAAATCACACCTATATTTACTATCAACATGAAACACATAAGTTAAGTCAGAAATCAACCAAGCTAACTTAATATATTTATCAATACACAGCATTTAGGTTAAACCAATGTCACATTTAGTGTTTTAGATATGGTCCCCATTGTAAGCAAGGGACACTGTTGAGGGTTCTTTTTTTAACATTGTGACTGAGTTTTATGTACCAAATATAAGACCTGATTCTATCTATAGGCACAAAGCTATTAGACATTGTGCAGCCAGTGTCTTTAGAACTTTTTACGCTGACAGGATTTTTATCTGTCTTTAGGGATCTGTTTTAACTAGTGAAATACCTTTTAAGTCTTACACATGAACAATACATAACATTTATAAAAACTATTCAGTATAATTTTCATTAGTTAGCAGCTGGAATACAGTGTAGTATCTTAGTCACAGCTAAAGCAAGATGTCTTTTAAAGTCTGTTTTTAGGGGCCTGGCGGGATGGCTCAGTGGTCTAAAGCACCTGCTAGGGGAAGCTTGGGCTGCTTCAGGGACCGCGGGTTCGATCCCCGGCACCACATGCTGCGCCAGCCCTGCCCTCAGGGCAGGCTGAGCCAGCCATAAAAATGAGTGAATAAACAAACAAAGGTTCTGAAACAAGAATAAAAATAATAAATAAAAAAGTCTGTTTTTATTTAAGTATAACAACTGGAAGGAAAGTCAGGGTTGGACAAGAACATAGAGACCTGTGACAACGTCCAGCAATAGGCTGGGTTTCTCTATAGTCATGATTACTCAGGGCTCCCCAATGGAAATGGCAGGTAGATATAACATCTGGCCAGAGGGAAGAGGCAGGCCCAGTGCCCTTTAGTCTTACAGGACCATCTGGGAAGCTGAGTCTGAGCTTTGTGGCCTATGCCTCAGAGGGCAGTCTTGCTTTTAGCAGCTGCTTTGGCAGTTGGGGCATGGCTTGTGGGCATCTTAAGGCAGTCACTCCTACAGTGGCCTGGCTTCTGATGGTGGTAGAAGATGAACCTCTTTGTGGTTGTGCTCTTTTTGGAATCCGGAGAATCAGAGATAGGATCTGTATTGAGGCCGCAAAGGCAGCAATTTTTAATCTCTTGTTTTTTCTCCCTGGTTTTCTCCCAGTTCTAAGGAAGCAATTTTTGTTATAGTATCAAATGAGTTATCTAGAGCAAAATCTGTCTTTTGTAACTCTTTTTTATTATCTGGAACTGACTGGGTAATGAACCTACCTCTAAGAGTCATCTGTCCCTCTATTGAATTAACATCTCACAAAGTATGCTATACCAGTGTCTCTATTAAACACTTTAAGAAATCAGAGGGGTGTTTATCTTTTGGTAAATAGCTAAAATTCACTAAAGGCTTGGTTCTGGTTTTGGCCTTTAAGAATACACACTAGAAAGTGGATTTTTTTAATCAATCTCCTGCCTGGCCATTAGGGAAGCAGGGGTCTGACTATTTGGGTGCCAGTAACAACAGGTACTTCTACTGGCTATCTTTGGGTTTTTTTTTAATTAGCAATGCCATATTTATCTCTACATGCAGTATCAGCTTGTAATGTTGTATTTATCATTAGAAGACAAAGCTTGATTTAAGATTAACATTCATAACAATGACTAAGTCCTCTAAAAAATCAATGTACTTATCAGAGTCTTTTTTTTTTTTTTTAATCTGACTATCTGTTTTAGGTCACAGAGAAAAAGATATATGAACTCTGGAAGTTCTAAATTGCCTATGTACTTTTTTAAAAGTATTGTCCTTGAAAAGCTTGTATAAACTCAGTAAACTTACAGAGGATCAGATTGCAGCTTGTCTAGAAGCTCTACCTTCTAGACTGAAAAGGTGGGTAGGGGAAACCTTACTTTTAGCAATGTTGGGTGAGGCTGTGACTAAGGCTGTCTTGTTCTCAGGATCTGGGGTGGTGGAGGTCTTAGGATCCTGAGGTTTTTGGTCTCCCTGTGGCTCAAGTTCACATTGTAAGACTAAATGAGGTCTATTTCTTATTGCAGAAAAAAACATCTGAACATAAGGCATTTCTGACCATTTTCCTTTTTTCTTACAATAAGTTCTAGTTGTAAAATGGCATCATAATCGGTACTTCCCTCTGCATTCCATTTTGTCTCTAGTGGGTACACAAGCCATGCACATGTGCAGAAACATATTAAATGGCTTTTTCTCAGCATATATGGATCAAATGTCTTCCAGTGTTTAATGATGCACTCTAAAGGGGTAAGTGACTTTGACTGTGAGATTCCCATATCTTCGTCCAGTGATCTTGGTGGATGACCTCCAATTGATGCAGGAAGAAAAAC
Organism: Myocastor coypus; assembly: GCA_004027025.1. NCBI lineage: Eukaryota > Metazoa > Chordata > Mammalia > Rodentia > Myocastoridae > Myocastor > Myocastor coypus. The sequence goes on from PVJA010022847.1 coordinate 4,977, forward strand.
TGATCTTTTGACCTGAAAAACACTTGGAGAAAGTTCATGTTCTCTGAAAATGAAGAATGAATTTTAAGAATGAGACAGAGGTTTAGAATAGAAAATTTATTGGGAAAGAAAGCTTCTGTTCAAGTGGGAAACAATGGGGACCCTAGTGGGTTGCCCCGGATGTTCTAAACTTTATTTTTGTTTGTTTGTTTTTGTTTTTTTGCAGGACCAGGGTTCAAACTCATGACCTTGCACTTGCTAGGCAGGCATTTGTGCTGTGGAGCTATCTCCCCAGCCCTAAAACTTAAATCCTTATTATCTCAGTTACTCTTCTCTCATTGCTGGGACACATACCTGACACCCAAAATGAATGAAGGAAAGGTTTATTTAGGTCACAGTTACTGGAGGTTTCAGTCTGTACTCAGCTGGCTCCAACACAGAGAGGCACATGGCAGAGAACTGCAGTTCATAGCGGCGAAACAGCAACAATATGGTGACAGAGACAACCAAACAACCAGGGGACCAGAGAGCAACAGCGAGGGTCTGTCTCTCTGTCTCTTCTTTATATTACATTTAGGCTCTCTGCCTCAGCCTATCCACCTTAGGCCACACCCATAATCCCAGCAGTACTAAGACCCATAATCCCATCAGTACTAAAACACACATCCCAGTGGATCATGAGTCAAGTCTCAAACTCTAGAAATCTCCACCCCATGATTGCATGAGGCTTTGGGGGGACAACTAGACCTAAGCCATAACACCTATAGAATGTTAATTATGTGCTTTTTACACAGATATTTAGAAATTGAACCATATTCAACATTGTAGTAATATAATCCATTTGAAGTATTGTATAAGCCCATATCTTCTATGCTAATTAGCTATTTAGAAGATAACACTGCTCAATGTATTATTATTATTCTCCTAATATTTTATTAGAAAATTTGGGGTTTTTTCCATAAAATAAAAAGAAAGCTAAAAAATTACAAATTCAAATTGAAAATGCTTCACAAGCCACTAACAAGAAAATGTTCAAGTTAGCATTTCTCCTGCTCCTATGATAAGTTCTTAAATGAATAATTAGATCAAATGATGTCTACCCACAAAGTTGAAGCAATCAAGAAAGATATCAAAATATTTCTGGATGAATGTCTTATATTATTAATCATGGATATTTCTCCAAATCTATTATTTCCTTAATATAATTACTCATGATCTTATGATATTTTAAAACATTGCTCATTCTTTCCCGTTCTTTCATTTATATTTTATTCATGCTTATTATATTATACAGCATACATTATTATACTAGTTCATGTATATAATTAACAAATACATGACATACTCACATTCATATGCAATTTTTTTAACTGATGTGGAAACAATCATAAAACCTGAAATCTACAGGTCTATACTGTCACTGGACCTAGGCTTTTTTATGTATATGGTGGAGGGTCTTAGTATGCAACCCAGACTTGTAGTGATCCTCCTGTTTTCAGCCTCCCCAGAGCTATGATTATAGGCATGTGCCATTATGCCCAGTCTTGGTTTTAGGCTTAATGGAGACAGCAGCTAAATGATTTATGGGATCCACTTTATTGAAAAGAGTATAAAATGTTACATAGCTATGAATACAAAGTTAGACAAGGGGGCCTGGTGGGATGGCTCAGTGATCTAAAGTGTCTGCTTGGGAAAGCTTGGGAGGCTTCAGGGACCACGGTTCGATCCCCGACACCACATGCTACAGCAGCCCTGCCCTCGGGGAAGGCTGAGCTGGTCATAAAAATGAGTGAATAAACAAATAAAGATTCTGAAACAAGAAAAAATAAATAAATAAAATAAAAAGTTCTTAAAAAAAAAAAACAAAGTTAGACAAAACACAATATACACTTAGAATAAGAAAGTGCATCACAACAAGTGACCTATTTTTAAAAGTTCACAAGTACCACTAATATCACAAAATCCAGTAAAACAATGTCTTTTTTTTTTTTCATTAAATCCTGACACCACTACAAACTCCTAAAATTTTATAGGCAGGAAACAGCACCTAATAAAACTTCTCATCTGCAGTGCATGCTGCTCATCAGGGAAAAGGAAGGATAACTGAGTGCTGAACCAGTGCTGCAGGTGTTATTCCAAGGCCTTGACACCTCATGTTGCTTGTTCAGCTAGGTTTCAAAATTTTTAAAATGATGATTACATTTTCCTTCCTACTCTTCTTCTTTCTGAACAGGAATATCTATAACTGGCATCCTATATCTATCCCACAATTTTATTTTCACAACACACAATTTATTTCCTATTCTATAGGCCTACAAATGGAGAGGAATTTTGCTAAATCCTTGCCCATACCTAATTTAAATGATTTATATGACACATGGCACCTTTGAACTGATGAGACATAGATGAGATGCTGGACTTAAATTGATATTTTTAATGGAGTGAGATATTGAGGGACCTTGGGATTGAATGAATAAATTTTGCATCTGGAATGAACATAAAACTTTATGGTCAGAGGGCAATTTGTGTGTGGCAGACCAATAATGCCCCACGCAACATATTCATGTCCTGACCCAGGAAACTAAATATGAGAATTTATGTGAAAAAAAAAAGGATTTTAAAAATGTAATTAAATTAAGAATACTTTCTTAATTAATCTAGGTCAGCTTGGGGTAATCACAAAGGTCTTAAACAAGAGACAGGCACACCAACACACATCCGCAAGCTCTCCACTCAGAAGCTTGAGTCAGGAAGACCACCATAAACTCAAAACCAGCCTGAGCTAATTGCTGAGTTCAAACTTAGCCTGGACTACATAGCCAGACTCTGTCTTTTGAAAAAAAGAGGCAAGAGAGACAGAGGCAGAGGAAAAACAGATGTGATGATGGAATATTCAAACAGAGGGTTTGAAAGTGTAATGCCGTGCGTCTTGAAGGAGGCAGGGGCAATGAGCTAATGCCTTTTAGAGGCAGAAAAAGCATCCAAAAGCCATCTAATGCCTTGAATTCAGCCCAGTGACACTGATTTCAACCTGCCAGGCTACAACTCGAAAAGATTGTGTTGTGTTATCCTAAGCCACAAAGTTTATGATCATTTGGTATAACAGTAATAAGGAACCAACACAAAACCTTAAAAACACACCTCTATCAAGATTGAGAAATTTCTCACGTTATTGACTGAGATATTCCATTTGGCTGTTAAATAATATTTTGTTCTATCAATCTTTCAATAGTTTTTGTAAAAATAGTTTTTGTATCTTGTTCATATTTGAATTACTTTCCTAGTCTTCACAAGTATATTACAGAGGACCCTCAAGTTATGGCCTGCCACATATACAAACAACTTGGGTGGTGATCAAAGTCTTGAATTATGACCCAAATGCCACCAATTGTGTGGTTGTAAAAAGAATGCATGAGGCCAGAAAAGTGTATGTAAACATGCATAAGCATCAGTCTTAGCTGAGATGCATGTGTTTGTAGATGTGAATTTTTTTTTTTTTTTTTTTTTTTTTTTGTGGGACCAGGGTTCAAACTCACCACCTTGCATTTGCCCAGCAGGCACTTGTGCCTCGAAGCTATCTCCCCAGCCCCTGTAGATGTGATTTTACTCAATGCTAGATATAATCGTTTTTGTAAAAAATACATTTGGTTGTTGCAGGGTCTCACTATACAGCTCAGACTCATAGTGATCCTCCTGCTTTCAGCCTGCTCAGTGCTGGCATTACAGGCTTGCACCACTATGCCCCATTCTGCCTGTCTCTGCCGACCCTGAGGGAGAGGCTGGCACAGCATGTGTTACCATGAATTCAACTGCAGTCCCTGCTCTTGACTAAGCTTGTCTAAGCAGGCTCTTTAGTCTGCTGAGCTATCTTGTCAGCCCAATAATGGCTTTTTTCTTTTCCAGGAAGTTATTAGGGATTGAACTCAGGACCCTACACTTGCCTGGCAAGTGCTTATGCTGCTGAGCTATATCCCCAGATGTAATTGCTATGATTAATACTACAAAAATCGCCTCTAAACGGCTAGAAAAAAAAGCCAAGGAAGGGAAAAGAAAGAAAACGATCACAATCAAAAAGAAGGAGGGCCGGGGAGATAGCTCAGCAGCAAAGGCACCTAGCTGGTAAGTGCATGGTCTGGAGTTTAATCCCCAGTAAACCAAAACTTTCTTAAAAAGGAGGAAATTGTGGACAAATGTTAGACCAGCTTTCATGCGAGCGCTCTTGCAAATATGTACAGCATACTGTTGTCATTTTCACTGCCTATAATTTCTAGTCTATAGTGGTTGTTTTCCTTCATATCATGACTTTTGAATTTTAGTGTATTCAGTGTCTATCATAAGAGTGGCATTAGCATACTGACACTTCTAATATTCTTTTTCAGTTTTTGTTTTCATCTTCTACTAAGTTGTCTATCCTTCTGTTGTATTGGCTGGTCAATACTTATTGATGAAAGTACACAAAACTAACTTGTAATTAATGCACTCCCAAGAGCAATTGACATGCAATTATATCACACTGAGATAATTCATTATCATATAGATATAATACTCCATACATTGACATATGAATAAATAGGTGCCAATGGTTTTCCCCCGGAACACTTGTTTCTTTTTTTTTTTTTTTATCTTCAATATTTGAGATTTATTGGTTGTGTTCAGGATCACTACACAACTCACTTTGTACACAATTCCTATAACATAGAGCAAAAAATGAATGTATCTTTTTCAGTTTTTCCGGTGACTTCCAGCTTCAAATTTAGAGGTAAATTTTCTGTAAGAGGGTTAAATACCACTACCTTTAAATGCTGACAAAGTGTCACTTAAGTCCCACCAATTCAGTTTTGTATCACATCCACTACATAGTGTATGTGATCATATTTATGATCTTTCACAGCACATTAACAAAATGCAGCAAAATGGACTACCACTACCAAAGATGTTACAGATTACACATGATTCTTTTTTTTTAATTTTTATTTTATTTATTTATTTTTCTTGTTTCAGAACTTTTGTTTGTTTATTCACTCATTTTTATTATGGCCGGCTCAGCCCGCCCTGAGGGCAGGGCTGGCGCAGCATGTGGTGCCGGGGATTGAACCACAGTCCCGGAAGCCGCCCAAGCTTTCCCAAGCAGGAGCCTTAGGCCACTGAGCCATTCTGCCAGGCCCCGAGTACACATGATTCTGATACGGTAACAATTAGGAAGTAATTTTCTTCTGGAACTCATTCTACTAAAAATTTGGTAATAGAAGTCACTTAAAGTATCCAAGACATGAAATCCATGACTGTGATTCCAAATTGCCATTTATATTGCTTTGTATTGCAGGATATAAAAGTAACCCCCACCTATGGAATGTTAAGCTGACACCCGAGACAGTGAAAGCCTGCCATAATTCAATATCCCGCTATTTCTGTTTGGACCAAAAAATAAACAACTAGAGAATGATTTCACCTCTAAAACAAATCACTTACACTTTAAAAATTGGATGAGGTGGAATTCCTTCCTTTTGTAAAACTTTTGTAGAGCTACTAAAAAACCTGCATTTACAAAATAGTTGATAAAAATATTCCTCTGGATTGTTCAAGAAGAGAGACGAGGAGCACTGATGGGACATGGTGTGGGATTAATGTCTTCTGCTTCATCAGTGGCTGCACTCTCCTCATTTTTAGTTTCTCCATTTTCTGCAAGGTAAATCTTCCTTGGTTTCTGGATTAGCCACTTCAGTCTGTTTTCCCTTTTGCTCGTACTTTTTTGTCTGAAGATTTATCCTTTGTTTCCACGTTGGCTTGAACAGGTTTAGCCAACAACCTGGCCAATCTCCTCTTGGGCTCCTCCTTCACTGCTCTTTGGCTAGCCGAGCTGACCTTTCTCTTGGGCATCTTCATCTTGGCAGCAGGGTGGGGGGCAGGAGCTGCGGAAGCTGCAGGCCAAGGCGCATAGGAGCCTCTCGGAGCTGGGAAGCTGGACCGCTGCTGTTCCTCCAGCCACCAGAGCTGCCGACACCCACTTCCCCTGGAACACTTGTTTCTTGAAGTCATTTTTTGTATTAGTGTCAACTCTACTGCTCCATGTAGAACTGTCAAATGTCATCTAGACAACATGCATCATATGTATTAAAACGTATGACTTGAAGATAGCATCATGAATGTTTTGCTACCTTCTATCTGGCATGCACTTTCTTTCTACAATGCCTGTCCACCAAGCCACTCTGCCTTGGAACCAGCTGATTATGTACAGAAACCTCTACAAACTGCAAGCTAAATGCACACTTCCTGCTCTAATTTTGGATATCAGGTATTTTGTCTCTACTAAGAGAGAAAAGTAACTAAGACAAAGGTACATAACTCAATCATTAGGGAATTATAAATCGTTACATATGTATATGCATATCAGAATGGTTAAAATAGGAAAAATAGAATACACAATGTGTTAAAAATGTCACACAGCAGCGGTTCATGACCCTGGCGGGGGTCAAACAACCAAAACACAGGGGTCGCCTAAAGCCATTCCGAATCATAACTGTAGCAAAATTACAGTTTTGAAGTAGCCACCAAAATTATTTTTTGGTTTGGGGTCACCACAACATGAGGAACTGTATTGCAGGGTCACGGCATTAGAAAGGTCGAGAATCACTGGTCACAGAGCAAAGAGAACTCAAATATATTGCCATCAAAGACTAAATTGGTGTAGCGCTTTGAATAACTACTTGACAATATCCACTGAAACAGAACACATATATGAATACTCCGCAATTTCAGGTACATACCTAAAATAAACTCATGTGTACACTCACCAAAAGACTTAACAATATTATTTATATTACTATTTGCAATAGCTAAAAACTTTAAAATGACTAAATGATAAATGAATAATTAAATCAATGAAAATGAACAGTCTAGGGTCTGGAGAGATAGCCCAGTAGAATAAGTGCACTTGGCAAGTGCAAGGTCCTGAGTTCAATCCTTGGTTCTGCAAAAAGAAACAAAGAAAATGAACAGTCTATAACTTTACAGAATAGATATGAACCCCATGATCTTAGCAATGACTGAAAGACAGGCACAAAGAATACTTTATAAACAAATGTATCTAAAGCACACATCCAAGGAAATTTATTCTCTAGTTAAAAAATCAAGAGAAAAAAAATCAAGAGAATAAGTATCCTTGGCAGAGAGAATCGGAGAGAACTTGAAGGGAGCGTTAAGGAGGTTTCTAAAGTTCTTCGGTGTTTCGTTTTTGAGTGATGTGGTCTTTTTGTGAATGTCCACACTGTTATTCACTTATAATTACAGTATTTCCTTTGCTGAATGGCATAATGCAACTACGGTTATTACTTAAGGAGATGAAATGTTAACACAACATCAAGTTAAGTTACTAAATACTTTTCTTTAAAATCTTCTAGCCATAGAAGAAATAACATCTTGTTCTAGTATTTTTATTTCCTCTTATAGTAGTTATTCTCATTCCACTTTAAGGACAAGTGGTCTGAAAAAAAAAAAAAAAAAACAGACACAGATTAAAGAACCTGCAAGCAGGCCAGGGGCCAGAGCTTCAGTCCCCAGGCTGCTGTGCCGGCCCCACCCCCAGGACACACTGAGACAGCCATTGAGACTGGATATGGTGGCACGTGCCTGTAATCCCAGCTCTTACGAGGCTGTAAACAGGTGGATCACTAGGAGTCCAATCTACTAGTGAGATCTACCCTAAAAACCCTATAGACCCCTCCCTAAAAAAAAGAAAAAAAAATAGAATAGTTTTATTGGAGTAGACTTTATATAACATAAAATGCACCAATTGTCAGGAAAGATGTAGTTTAATGACAGAGTAAATGCCTTAGATATGGCAAACCCAGAACAACCAAAATGCAGATACGAATATTATGCAGTCTTCATTAACAAAAAAAAAAAAAGTGATCAATAAAAGTTAACAATCACTGGAAAGCTAGTTCAATATGTCTACGTTTCTAAATCTTTCTCTCTTTTAAGCTGAATTTTTAAAAACAAATCCTTCTAGGGTCTGGGGAGATAGCTCCATGGCACAAGTGCCTGTTTGACAAGTACAAGGTCGTGAGTTTGAACCCTGGTCCTGCAAAAAAAAAATCCTTCTAGAATACTATACTTGAATCTGCAGCAACCCTCTTTAAGAAATTATATAAAAAACTAAAGCCCTTTGGAAAGCAAGGGAACTGCAGGTCATTACCCTGGAGATTGATCTACTCATTGAACTACAGGGAAATGGATGGGAAAGTTAAAACCACCCTAAGATGATGCAAGAAATTTAAGCTAATTCTTTTTTACAGTTGTAGAAATATTCAGCTATTTCCTTTTACATAAAGTAACTCATTTTCCTTGCACTTTGGGACAAAATGAAGTCACTATATACTACATATCTAGATGGCAGCTGGACTGTAGATGGCTGTAGTGACTTCATGGCACATCAAGCTTCACAAAGAAGAAACAGGTAGATATATACAGACCATCATCTTAGACACATGAATCTGTTTGCAACCTCTCCTTAATGCCTCAAAGAATAGACTCTATATATTCAAGCCACAATACTCTTGTAGTATGTACACACATTCTTACACCTGCAATCGCACCTGTGGGCAAAAATTCATACAACATACATTTATACATACATGTATAGTCTTTCGCCATTAAACATAGTGTTAACTGTTGGTTTTTAACAGGTACTCTTTATCAAGTTGGGGAAGTCTCCTTCCTCAACTCTTCCATTGTGCATTTTATCACATAGTTCTTCTGTATCATTTGGTTGTGGCCTATTATTCTATTAGTATGGTGCCCTGTATAAATCAGTTTTCATATAAAACAAACTTTGGTTTTGTTGTTGTTGTTGTTGTTGTTGTTGTTGTTGTTGTCTTTAACTGGGAATCAAACTCAGCACCTTACACTTGCCAGGCAGGCACTGTGCCACTGAGCTACATCCCTAGCCCTCTGAGCCAGTTTTGACAGTCTTTGACTTTTATAATTTTATACATTTTATCTGAATGATCTGATATGTTGATATAGTTTATAAAATATTCTTTATAATAAATTTATTACTATAAGTTTGGTAGTAATACTTTCATTATGAATGATTTTAATCTTTCATTTACTTGTTCATTTAATTATTTGGTACAGGGTCTCTCTCACTAAGTAGCTCAGCCTTCCCAGAGCATGTTGTACCGGAGATTGAACATAGCTCCTTGTGCTTGCCAGGCAGGCACTTAGACCACACAGCTATCTCCCCAGCTCCACCACTGATTTAGAACTTTGAGTCTTTATTTTTCTTGATTAGTCTATCTACAAGTTTATCAGTTATGTTAAACTTTTCAAAGAAACAACTCATAGTTCAGCTGTTTAATATTTTCTGTATTTCATTAATTTTTGCACTGATCTTTCAAATGTATTTCGTTCTGATTCTTCTGGGTTTAGTTTGCTATTTTCCATTTTTTAAAGTTAGGTTATTGGGGCCTGGCAGGATGGCTCAGTGGTCTAAAGCGCCTGCTTGGGAAAGCTTGGGCGGCTTCAGGGACCACGGTTCGATCCCTGGCACCACATGCTGCACCAGCCCTGCCCTCGCGGCGGGCTGAGCAGGCCATAAAAATGAGTGAATAAACAAAGGCAGGCCTGGCGGGATGGCTCAGTGGTCTAAAGCGCCTGCTTAGGAAAGCTTAGGAGGCTGCAGGGACCGTGGTTCGATCCCCGCCACCACATGCTGCGCCAGCCTTGCCCTCAGGGCAGGCTGAGCTGGCCATGAAAATAAATAAACAAACAAAAGTTCTGAAACAAGAAAAACAAATAAATAAATAAATAAAAATAATAAAAAATTCTTTAAAAAAGTAAAAATAAACAAAGTTTCTGAAACAAAAATAAATAAATAAATAAAAATAAATAAAGTTAGGTTATTGATTTGACACCTTGCTTCTTTCTTCATAGATGCATTTATAACTGTAAATTTCTGCCCAAGCTCTATTTTCACAGCATAGAACAAGTTTTAGCAATTGCCTAGGCTGGGCTCAAACTTGCAATCCTTCTGCCTCAAACTCTACAATGCTGGAATTACAGGAATGTGCTATCACATCCAGAAAGATTTTTTTGACTCAGTGGTTACTTAAGAATATTGCTTAATTCCTACATATTTATGAGCTTCTTACATTTCCTTCTGTTACTAAATTTCCATTTCATTCCATTGTTATTACAGAGCATATTTTATATATCATCCTTTTTATATTTATTGAGACTTGCTTTATCATCTAACATATGGTTTATCCTGGACAATATTTCATGTGGACTTGATGAGGATATGTATTCCCTTGTTGAGTGGAGTGTCTTATAGATGTCTCTTTGGTCTAGTTGATTAATATTATTATTCAAATTTGCTATTTCCTCCCTAACTCCCTGTATTGCTTTTCTGTTCATTATTGAAAGTGGCACATGAAGTCTCCAACTACTATTCTCAATTCTAACTACTTTTACTTTGTGTTTTGGTGGCTCTATTATTAGGTCCACATATTTTTTAAATTGATACAGCTTCTTGATGGCTTGACCCTTTTAGCAATATAATGTACTATATCGTTTGTTGTCTCTAGTAAAACTTTAGCTTTGAAGTCTATTTTTGTCTAACATTAATATAGCTTTCTAGCTCTTTTTGAGAAAATACAGAATTGCCATATACTCTTTTTTTCCTTGGTTTCTTTGAATCAGGGTCTTGCCATGCAGTTCAGGCTAACCTTGAACTAAATATGTAGCTGACGCTGGCCTAGAACTCATAGTGATCCTGTTGCCTCAGCCTCCCTAGTGCTGGGATTAGAGGTGTGCACCACCATCCCTGGTTTACCTTTAGTTCTCTTTCAGATACTATTTCCATGGTATATATATATATATATATATATATATATATATATATATATATATATATATATATTGTTTTTTTGATATAGTGTCTCGCTATGCAGTTCAGGCTGGCCTTGAGCTCACTTTTGTAGCCCAGGCTGGTCTCGAACTCACACCGATCCTCCTGCCTCAGCCTCCCGAGTGCTGGGATTACAGGCGTGCGCCACCACACCCGGCGGGCATGGTACATATTTTAACATTCTTTCATTTTCAATATTTTTTTTTCTTTGAAGGGGCCCGGGAGATAGCTCCATGGCGCAAGTGCCTGCCTGGCATGTGCAATGTCATGAGTTCAAACCCCAATGCCATTAAAAACCAAAAAAAAAAAAAAAATAGAAGAAGAAGAAAAAAAAAAAAGAAATTATTTGAATCTAAAATGTACCTATTACTGAATCATATTTTTCTTTTGTTTCTTTGTTTATATATTTACTACAGGATCTATAGGGTCTCACTACATGGATTGGACTAGTAGTGGTTTTCCTGTTTTGAGCCTCCCAAAAGCTTGGATTACAGGTGCGCACCACCACACCCAGTCTCAATCTCCCTCTCAGTATGCCCCGGGGGCAGGGCACGCTTAGCAAGTCAGAGATTGAACACCGGTCCTTGCATCTGTCTAAGCAGGTGCTTTAGTCTGCTCAGCTATCTGGCCAGCTGAATCATATTTTTTAAAGTTATTCCATCAACTTTTGCCCTTTATTTTCAGGGTTTAAGCTACTTATATTTAATGTCACTTATATAGTCTGATTTATGCCATTATTTGTATTCCATGACACATCCTCTTTGTTCCTCTATTCCTCCATAACTAACTTCTTTTGAATTGAACAAATGTTTTCTACTTTCCCGTTTTAATTCTCTTGGCATTTCTTATAGTACAATTTGGTATTTCTTTACTGGTAATTACTATTAACAACTTAATTTTTAAAAATTATTTTTTGGGGGGTGCTGGCTCAGGCTGCTTTAAGGGTGGGCCTGGGGACCGAACCACCATCCCCTGTACCTCACTGGGATTGCCGGCACAAGTGCTTAAACCACTGAGATAACCTGAAAGCCCTCCTAATTTTTTTTTGACTGTCCTCAGTTGTTTGTTAGGCTATGAAGTTTACAAATATCACTTATATTATTGGCAGTAACGGTAGAACTCTAGTTCCAAGCTGCGTGGTGAGAACCACCAATAGTGTGGTGGAACCTGTGGCCCTTCCCAAGGCCACAACTCTTGTGGCCTGCAGATGTCAGCTCATGCACTTCCCTGTGCTTATGGACTGCTTTGGTGATTCCCTGGGTGTCAGGATTTCTGCTAATGGCTTTGTGGAATGGGTCAATTAAGATAACCTCAAAGAATTTGTACGTGGAAGCTTCTCCAATCCAGTAAGGATGTAGAACACTCAGAGCCCCACAGTGGCATCCAGCTCACTCCTCAGCAACAGACTGAAGGCTTCGAGCAATCTTCAGCTGGTTGGCGCCATGATGCCCTAATGCCATGATGCTGAAATTTGCTCCCTTAGGAACTGGAGGTCTGGGGCCACCGCAACGCACACAAATCCTGTATATGACATAACCTTGCTTTGCCTTGCATCCCAGTCTGTGAGCTTTGCCTGTCCAGGTGGGGTGAGGAGCCCTGTGGAGCACAGAGAGCACGTGGTACTGGCAGCAGTGAACCTGCAGAAGAATGCTCATCACATAGGACTACTTCTTCCTCCACAGCTCCTAGATGTACTTGTACACACCCACCATGGCTTACCTGGTGACTGCTGCCAGAGGAAAAGGAAGAAGCTTTTCTCCCACAATCCCTTTTGGGCTCCTCTCCTACTCCAAGCCATATTCCAATATAAAAATTAATTTTATTTAATATCAACTTAATTTTAACAGTATTTAGAAGTTTTGTTCCTATATAGTCCCTTTTTCTTACTTTTCTCTATTTTTCAGCTGATATTGTCAAATAAGCCACACATGAACAATACATAAAAGCTTATATGTTTGATGATGCCGCACAGATCTCTGAGTTTCTGTTCCTTTTCCTTCTCTCTTTTAATTCTACTCCCCAGACCAAATAATCTCAACTGACCTAATTTAAAGCTATCTGCTTCTTTATTCTATCAGTAAAAATCTTTAGCTGTACCCCTACTTAGAAATTCTTTTACTCAGTTAAAATAATATCCAACTCCACAATTTAGCATTGTTTCTCATTAATAGTATCTTTTTGTTGATTTTATTTGGTCCTCATATTTTCTTTCAATTTTTAGCTACTATTTAGTATTTAACTCAGTAGCTCTTTTATATCATTTCATTTTATTTGTTCATTCATTTATTTATTTATTTTAGGGCAGGGTCTACAAGGTGTTCAGAGTGGGTCTCACTACTAGGGCACATTGTGATCCGCCTGTTTAAAGCCTCCTAAGAGCTAGGATTACAGGTTCATGCCACCACACCCAGTCTCAACTGCCCTCTCAGTAGGCCCCTGGGGTGGGCTGGCATGGCAGGCCTGGGGATCAAACGCCCTGGCCCCTATGCCTGCTTGCAGGTGCTTTAAATCCACTAAGATATTTGACCAGCCCTTCAGTAGCTCTTTTAATGACTATTGAGTTCAACAGCTAAACTTGAAGGGCCAGTTTCTATTGATTTATTTTTACCAGTATGTGTGGGCCTACATTATAACTTTGTTTGCCTATCTCATAACTTTGATTTGAAAACTGCATTTTAAATAATACAATATGAGCCGGGCGTGGTGGCTCACGCCTGTAATCCCAGCACTCGGGAGGCTGAGGCAGGAGGATCGGTGGGAGTTCGAGACCAGCCTGGGCTACAAAAGTGAGCTCAAGGCCAGCCTCAACTGCATAGCGAGACCCTGTCTCAAAAAGACAAAAAAATAAATAAATAAATAAATAAATAAATAAATAAATAAATAAATAATACAATATGGAGTTCTGAGAATTGGATTTTTCTCCTCCCCAGGGTTTGCTATTCTTTCAGCTGTTGTTGCTGCTGCTGTTTTATTGATTTAGTGGCTTTTCTCAGCTGATTCCATAATGTGTGTTCCTTAGCATGGGCACATCCTAAAATTGCTACAGGTTACAATAGTAATCAGCTAATGTATTGCACAAAGATTCATTCAAATGTCTTGAAGTAGTGTGACCTAGCCTTTGCCAAGAGATTCTGAGTGTATTTGAGTATTCCTATAACATCCTACCAAACTGTTTTTTTTGTTTTTTTGTTTTGTTTTGTTTTGTTTTTTGTGGTACTGGGGATTGAACTCAGGACCCTGAGCTTGCCAGGCAAGCACTCATTCCACTGAGCTATCTCCCCAGCCCAAATTTTTTAATTTTCTTTTTTTTTCTTGTTTCAGAACCTTTATTTGTTTATTCACTCATTTTTATGGCCAGCTCAGCCCACCACGAGGGCAGGGCTGGCGCAGCATGTGGTGTCGGGGATCGAACCGTGGTCCCTGAAGCCGCCCAAGCTTTCCCAAGCAGGCGCGTTAGATCACTGAGCCATCCCGCTGGGCCACCTACCAAGCAGTTTATAACTCTGCCTTCACCTTTACTTCTTGTTTGCAGAGATTTAAATCAAGCAAGTAGTAAGAGGTCAGGAAGTTCGCACGTTATTCTTTGGCACGGACATGGCCCTGCATGTGAACATGGCCTTCCAGAGGCCCAAGAATAGCTTATATTATTTTAAATCTTACCATGAAATCTTATTTCTTACTTTTTCTGTTCATTTTTTTTTCTTAGATTATTATCAGCTCCTTGTTAACAGCCCTTCTGTTAACTGGTACCACTGCAAAGTTTCACAATTATCACTGAATGCTTTCAACAGATGTTCTGGGGATAAGAATATTAATACATTCCAAGCTCTGAATTGGATCAAATAACTTGAAACCTTGAGAAAGGAACTTTCCAGGAAACCTCCAGGCATGTCAGCTAGTCATAATTTTCAGGGAAGAACTTTTGGGGAGAACTTGAAGTACTTTCTTTTTTCAGCAACTGGTGGATTTCAAAAGTATCAGAGAAGAATAGAGTGAGATTAGGTCACATTGTAATAACACAAAAATCACTGTTCTTACAAGATTCAATTATTTTTCTTGAACAAATATTCCTTGTGTAGTTTCAGCCTTTTAAAATTTATGATGCTCTTAAAAAGTTGATTTTGTCAATTTTTGTCAGGGTCCTATTTACTTTTGCAGTGGAGTTCATTATTTTATCACATCTGCCTGTAATTGAGGACTACTATAACATGGAGAATGTGTCGACCCTTTCACAAACTAAACGATTGGGCCTGCCAGATGGTTCAGCGGTCTAAAGCTTTCCTACTTAGGAAAGCTTAGGCAACCACAGGGACCGCAATTCGATCCCTGGCACCACATACTGCGCAAGCCCCACCCCCAGAGCAGGCTGAGCTGGCAATAATAATAACATAAAAACACTAAACAATTGTGTAAAAAAATTAAAATTATCCAGTGTTAATGAATGGCTGGTGTTGGGAAAGGCCTCACATTTTAAAGAACATATTCCTCCTCTTTGAGGTTTTATTGTCTACCATCTTGAAGGCAGAGGCATAATACAAGTTACATTCCCCACCTTGGGTAGGTTGAATGTCTGCAACAACATGAAGTAATATACAGTGATATGAAGGACTATGCAGTGAACAAAATGCTCTTTCATTCTAAACAAAAAGTTTTCTATCTTGAGTGAATGGAAAGAACAGAAGCAGAGGACTTGAAGGATAGCTTAGTGAGTAAAGCACTTGCCTAGTGTGCACAAGGCCCTAAGTTCAATCCCCAATACCAGCCAAAAAAATAAAACTTACCAATATGCTTTGCAGGAGCCATTTTAGCATGTAATACCTAAGAGAGCCAAAATCAGAGAGAACTTTCCCTATTTCTATCAATAATGTGTTACAGCAACTACAATATCTCTGTCCACAGATTAGGAAGTTGGTTGCCTAGTTAGCATCTCAAGAAATGTAGAGCAATAAAGCCCAGGGACAGCTGTGGTCTGTTACTGAGAATCTCAGAAAGCTGGAATAGGGCAATCCCGGAAAGCTGGGACTCCATGTAATAGATAGCAGCTTCACCTGTGGGCTCTCTGTTTGTTGTCTCCTCCCCTGCTTGGAAGGTTAACAATTAACATTTGTGTGAACCTAGTGATAGGGAAAAGCTGGAAGTGACTAGAAATCATGGTCACGTTGGTGACTATGCACATGGTCCTCCTTTACTAAAGTGATTATGCACGAGATCACATTCACTAGCTGAAATAATGCTGAGTTGCTTTTGGGGCTCTTTGCTCACTGAGGCACAAATCTCAGTGAGTCCTCTGAATACCTTCATCAGCTCTTCTCGTCATTTCTTTTGGCACCAACACATAACATACAGCAGAAGTTGGTGGGGAAGAAATGAGATTTAAAAAGAAAAAACCCTAGCACCGACAAAATAGCTCAGCAGATTAAAGCAACTGCAAGCAAGCGCAGGGGCCAGGGGTTCAATCCCCAGGCCTGTTATGCCGGCCCCACCCCCAGTGCGCACTGAGATAGCACTTAAGATTGGGCATGGTGGTGCATGCCTGTAATCCCAGGTCCTGGGAGGCTGTAAACAGACAGATTGCTACCAGTCTAATCTAGTAGTAAGACCCTGAACACCCTATAAAACCTTCCCTAAAATACAAAAAAAAGTCTTATGAAAAAATATTTCAGCCGGGCGTGGTGGCGCACGCCTGTAATCCCAGCACTTGGGAGGCTGAGGCAGGAGGATTGGTGCAAGTTCGAGACCAGCCTGGGCTACAAAAGTGAGCTCAAGGCCAGCCTGAACTGCATAGGGAGACCCTGTCTCAAAAAAGACAAAAAAAAAAAAAAGAAAAAATATTTCACAGCTGGAGAGATAGCTCAGTAGAATAAGTGCTTGCCTGGCAAGCACAAGGGCCTCGGTTCAATCCCCAGTTCCACAAAAAAAATATAAATACACAAATACATAAATTCACAAAGTTAAGAGCTTATGAAGGGAGACTAAAAGAATGGAAAAGAAACAAATTTTACTATATACATGTACAAATTTCTATGATTAATGTGATCATCGTGTATACATAAAATTTACCAATAAAATCTGATTGAAAAAATGTGAGTGCTTAATCTTATTTCTGGAGAATATGTTCTCACTTAAGGAATATGAAGTATCAAAATCCAGCCTATCATGCTATCGGACAAGGGCAGATGACAAGCTGAGCTCCAGAGGAATTCACTGACCTCAGAATAATAGAAAAGCCGGGCGTGATGGCGCACGCCTGTAATCCCAGCACTCGGGAGGCTGAGGCAGGAGGATTGGTGCGAGTTCGAGACCAGCCTGGGCTACAAAAGTGAGCTCAGGACCAGCCCCAACTGCATAGCGAGACCCTGTCTCAAAAAGACAAAAAAAAAAAAAAAAAGAATAATAGAAAAAATAGACTCCCATAGGATCTTAGTGCTTCTAGTTCTCTTTTTTCTCTTCTGAAGAGAAAATCTGGATTTTCATATCAAAAAAATTTGGCATTTGAAATCTTCTGAGACCTAGTGTGTGTGTGTGTGTGTGTGTGTGTGTGTGTTACTTGGATTCAAACCCAGGACCTTGCACATGATAGGAAAGTGCTCTACAACTGAGGAACATACCTAGCCATCTTTTGTTTTTGTTTTGTTTTCTGTTTTAGTTAGTTGGTTGGTTGGGTGGGTGGGTGGGTGGGTGGGTGGAAGTTTAGGGAGAAAAAGTTGATGTAGTACACAGCTTGTGAAAGTTACAGTGCATAATGAGCTGACTCCAAGGAAGAGTGGCTGGGCACAGCAGTATCAGAGGGCCATTTGCACGGAAACAGTCTGGCAAAACAAGGCAAGCACTAAGCAGTAAACAGCAAATCTAAGCAAGAAACCTCTCTCTGTCCCTTATATTGTACTCTAAGGGTGGGTAGAACACTGTGTTTAATCCTATCCTCATACCATGAATCAGTCTCAGTGTCACATCCTGCAGATCCAGGTACTTCTGAAAAGCTCCCACCTATGAGTGCTTGAGGCTTCACGAGAGACATCTAGACATAAGCCATAAACATATTAAAAGTGTAACATTGCATTATAGAAGTGTAACGATATTGTTTAATTAAAAGGAAGAGAGAAAAAGTAAAAATGAAAGCTTAATTTTAGAATTTATTTCCAATTGACTCATGAATGTATAAATATAAGGGCCAGATAAATAGCTCAGTGAGTTAAAGCACAGGGGCTAGGGGTTCAATCCCTGGGCCTGCCATGTCGGCCATGCCGAACCTGCCCCCAGGGCACACTGAGACAGCAATTGAGACTGGGCATGGTGGCATGTGCCTCTAATCCCAGTTCTTGGGAAGCTGTAAACAGGTGGATCACTACAAGTCCAGTCTAGTAGTGAGACCCAGAACAGCCTGTAGACCCTTCCCTAAAATATAAGAAAAAAATATATACATAATACTTAGATTATAAACTAATAGAAGTCTTATATTCTTATGATTTTTGAAATGTTTATTTATTCATTTTTTGTTTCTTACAGGGTCTGCTACACAGTTCACAGTTGAATTCTGCTTCTTGTGCTTGCCAGGCAGGCACTTAGGCCTCCAAGCCATCACTCCAGCCCTATTTTTAAAACTAATATTTACATCTTTAAACAACGTAGCCACCTATCACTCTGTGTGTCTGCATATGAAGTTTAAAACTAATTAACTGCCGGGCGTGGTGGCTCACGCCTGTAATCCCAGCACTTGGGAGGCTGAGGCAGGAGGATCGCTGCGAGTTCAAGACCAGCCTGGGCTACAAAAGTGAGCTCAAAGCCAGCCTGAACTGCACAGTGAGACCCTGTCTCAAAAAGCCAAAAAAAAAAAAAAAACTAATTAACTGATTCTAAATAGAGAAGCTTATATATCATAGAGAACAGGTAACTTAAAGTAATCTTTGGATTTCTGGCTTACTTTCCACCATAAGGATGCAAAATGTTATTTACTTTCAGAATGTGCCATCCAGATGGCAATTTTTCCCTCACCCAATTCAAGTACAGTATCTTAAAAGCAGGTGTTAATTTGGACGTATCTGTACTGCTTTTGCATACTTTGAAACCGTATGTAGGCTTAGGGTATAGCTCAGTGCCAGAGGAAGCAAATGCAGTGTCCTGGGAACCATTCAAAGTGGGAGGGGAGGAAAGAGAGAGATTGAGAGAGGGAGGCAGGAAAGGTGGGAAGAAGGGAAAGAGGAATGGCCAGTGAGTACATGAAAACATGTTCAGTATATTTGGTCATTAATGAAATGAAAATCAAAACAAGACAGAGATTTCATCTTACTCCAGAAAGAACGACCATCTTAACGAATTAAAGAACCAGTGTGTGGGGTGTGGTAGTGCACACTTGTAATTGCAGCACTCCAAAAGCTAAGGCAGGAGACGCCCTATGCATTCAGGCCAGTCCGGACCACAGAGTGAGTTCGAGGCCAGCCTGAATTGCATAGCAAAGCCCTTTCTCAAAAAAAAATTAAGTTAAAATAACAACAAATATTTGAGCAGTCGTGAGGAAAAAGGAAGCCTTTTATGTTGTTGGTAGAAATGTGAACTAGTACTACCACTATGGAAATCAGTATGGAGATTCCTCAGAAAACTAAAAATAGAGATTCCATTTGATCCAGCAATACTTCTTCTGGGTATCTTCCAACAAAAGTTCAAGACAACCTATTCCAGTGATGCATATATACGCATGTATATAGCAGCACACTTCATAATAGCTAAATTTTGGAAGCAGCCTATATGTCCATCAATATGTGAGTGAATAAAATCATTATATATATATATATATATATATATATATATATATATATATATGTATATGATGGAATACATCTCAGTCATGAAGGGTAAATTTAAATCATTTATAGGAAAGGGATACATCTTGCGACCATAATGCTAAGTGAAACAAAATGAGGCACAAAAGGTTAAGCATCACTTCATTTCTCTTATATGGGTAATGTAACATACTATAGAAATGATCCCTGAAAGTATAGCTTTATGGGTAATGTAAAGTATAAATAATTTGAAGAGCAAAATAAAAGACATGACAGGAAACAGGGACATAGACTTTATGGAGGTGGGAAGGGCATTGAGCGATGGGGTAAATCAGGAGAAAGGGAAGAAGTAAAAAGGATGAAGATACAATATGTTTCAATTCTCCATGGTGATGTGTTTGTTATCTGTGACAAACATATACTGATAAAAGGGGAAATATTTTTGAAAAATAAAATAAGGGTGTCCCTTCCTAATCACTCTCCTACACTCACTTGAGCTTGGGTGCCACCTTAAGAATGTTCCACAGAACTCCAGATCAAATCACACACACTCTCTTTTTCTTCTCTCACTCTTGAGCATAAGAATTTTGTCCGTCTGTACAGCATGCAGCGTGCCTTTTTGTCATCACTGCACCATTTCTGTTTCTGACCTGATTTTCCCTTAAAAAAAAAAGTCTGGTGACTGTTTTGGGAGTTTGGGACACAGAAAAGTATTTACGATGTGCTGTAACTCAGTTCATTAACTGGGCCTACAGTGAACAAATCAAGATTCTCCCCAGAGAGCTGGTGTGCTTGCTTTCCCTGGAGGCTCTGCTGCCTTCAGGACACATAGCCTTCAACACTGTAGCCAAAGAAAAGAACTACACTGTAGACTTAGCCAAGCTTTGCCCATGATTCTCCTCCTATCAGGATTTCTCCTCCCTATCCAGATGCATTTCACTGCTGTTTCTCTCAACCATGATGGTTTTCTTTCTTCTGCTTCAATTTTTGCTCTTTTTAGTGCCTTTAATAAGTTTTTAAAGCAAGTTTAGCAATCATTGCCTGTCAAAGGACTCTCTTGACCACTTCATTCTTCCACAATTACCAGGAGCCTCTATGTTGTTTTAAAAGCATTTAAATAATCTTATACTAGCTTCCTCATCACTCAATTCAGAAGATGGGAAGCATTTCCAAACCAGAAAGATGCTAAGTGTGATGGCACACACCTGCAATACCAGCACTCAATAGGCTGAGGTGGAAAGGACAAGTGTGACTTCAAGGCCAACCTGGGTTACATAATGAGGTCAGGGCCAAGTTTCACTACATAGTGAGATTCAGTCTCAAAAAAAGATCCAAAGAAAAAAGAATCGCCAACTCTGTCAGATATTGTTTATATTCATCAAGTAGTCTCAATAGCAATGTTTCAACTACTATTTCCCTCCAGATAGATAAAAATATAATCAAGTTTATATGCACTTTCAGAAAACAATTTTCACAGCTTTGTTAAAATATAATTCTGGGGCCAGGAAGATAGCTCCATGGCATGAACAAATTAAATACAATTCACATACCCTAAAAATCACATATTTAATCTTTTATTTATTTATTTGGTACAAGGTCTTGCTATGTTCTCTGACTCGTGGTGATCTTCCTATCTCAGCCTCCCCAGTGCTGGGATTATAGGCATGTGCCACCATGCCCAGTTTCGGTGGCCAACATGGAAGCATGGCATATACTACTGGGGATTGAACTTGGATGCTTGCACTTGCCAGGCAGGCATTTAGACCACTGAGCTATTTCACCAGCCCCACATATTTAAAGCATATAGTCTCACGATTTTTAGTATATTCAGAGAATTTTTAATTATTACAAAAATAAAACTTTACAAAAATGTTGTCACCCTTAGAAGAAGCCATATACTTTTATCTGAGACACTATATCTCTCCTACCCCCTTCAGATCTATGTAGCCACTAAACTGTTTTCCCTCTGTATAGATTTTTGCCCCTGAACATTTCATTTAAATTGAACCAAATGATATGTTTTCTCTAGACATTTTATACACTGTTTTCAAGGTTAATATGATGTTCTCAGCATAATGTCCTCAAATGCTATCTATGTGGAAGCAATTATCATTGCTACATCTACATTTATGGTCAAATCACATTTCATTTTGTGAATATACTATATTTCACTTACTCAACTAAACATCTGGAATCTTCTCCTTTTTTATTTTTATTGCTTTTAATAAGAAATTACAATGTGACAGTTTCAAAACACGTTACTAGTACATTCACAATAATTGATACAATGCATATTGTTGTCCTCGTTCCAGTTATACAGGGTACAGGGTGTAGACATGATAAATTTTCTAATGGTTATTGGTACAATAGATTTTTTTCTTTTTGATCTAAGAGAAGGCAGTTGTATACATAGTCAAATGTTCCATAATGGCTTTGTGTTAGTGGTGAAAGTGGCAATAGCTGCACTTGTGCACAGGTATTTGTATTGACATCCATTTTCATTTCTGTCAAGTACACACCCAAGGATGGAATTGTTAGGTCAAATTGTGATTATAGTTCACTGAAGAACAGCCAGATTTTTTTTCCAAAATGGATGTATCATTTCTTCATTCCTACGAAAAGTATATGAGGATGTTCATTTCTCAACATCCTGAACAACACTGGTTATTATCTCTCTTTTGACTATAGTCACCTTAATGAATATGAACTAGCATTTCATTGTGATTTGGCTGTGCGTTTCTCTGATAACAATGTTTCTGTGTTTACTCGACATTTCTATATTGTTTCAGTTACTCTGGTTGCTGAGACAAATATGTGACACACAAAATTAAGGAAGGAAATGTTTATTAAGCTCATAGTGAATGGAAGTTTCAGTCCATACTCAGCTGGCTCCAAGGAGAGTGGCACATGGCACAGAGAGCAACCCACCATGGTGGCGGCAAAGATCAGAGAGGCAAAGGCAGGAGCAGCAGCAACAATGTCTGCAGACAGCAAATCTGTCTCCTTTAAGTTGCATTCAGGCTATCGGCCCCAGACTGGGTATAGTACCCACACCCATAACCCCAGCAGCACTAACACCCATAATCCCAATTTATCATGAGTTAATCACAAACTCTAGAAGTGCATCCCATGACTGCATGAGGCTTTCCCGGGACAGGTAGACACAAACAATAATGTATATCTTCTTTGGAGAAATATCTACCCAGATCTTTTCCCATTTTTAAACTGGATCACACTGTATTTTATTAATAACTCATAAAAATCCCTTATATGGTTTGTGAACATTTTTGTTCATCCTGAGTGTTGTCTTTTCAATTTGTTGATAGCGTCTTGTAAAGCACAATAGGCTTTGCATTTGATCATACCCAATTAATCTATTTTTCTTCTTGTGCTAATATTTGTAGTATCATATCTAACAAACCATTGACAAATCCAAGGTCACTAAAATTGTTTTCTTCTAAGAGTTTTATAGTCTTGTCTGTTACCCTTATATCTTTGATCAATTTCAAAGCCTTTTCAAGTGGATATCTATATGCAAAGCAAAAGAGTTAGAACCCTGCCAACATATATATATATATATATATACATATATATATATATATATATATATGCAGTTGTTGCAGCATCATTTATTGAAAGAACTGTGCTTTGCTTCACTGAATTATGTTGGCATCCTCACTGAAATCAGTTCACTATAAATATGAAAGTTCATTTCTCAATTTCCAATTCTATTCCATTTGTCTATAGGCCTATATTTCAGTGCCACATTGTCTTGATTATTGTTACATCACAGTTTTGAAATGAAAAAATGAATCCTTCAATTTTTTCTTTTATTTCCTTTTCGGTATATTTTGGCTAGTCTATCTCCCTTGAATTTCCATATGAATCTTACAACTTTCACAGCAATTTTTACGAAGGGGCCTGTAGGATTCTAACACAGATTCAACTGTATCTATAGATCAGGCGGGGGACGTATTGTCATATTTATATTAACTCTTTGGGCCAGCCAGATAGCTCAGCAGATTAAAGTGCCTGCTTAGGCAGTCACAAGGATGGGTTTTGATCCCCAACCCGTTGTGCCAGCCCTGCCTCCCAGGAGCACTGAAACGGCCATGGAAACTAGGCATGTTGGCTCATGCCTGTAATCCTAGCACTTGGGAGGCTGAAAACAGGAGAATCACTATGAGTCTAATCTATGTAGTGAGACCTATACACCCTGTACACCCTGTAGACTGTCTTAAATTCATAAAATATAATTTTAAAAATAATAATATTACATCTTCCAATCCATGAATATAGGATGTCTTTATGTACATCTTGGTTTGCTTTGTATTTTTTTTTGAGAGAACTCAGTATGTTTCCTAGACTGGCTCCCAACTTCTTACTCAAATGATCCTCCTGCCTTACCTTCCTGCGCAGCCAGGACCATAGGTGTATACTACTGTGCCTCATAATTATTTTTTTTTCTGGTACCAGAGATTGAACTCAGGATTTGCCCTTGCCAGGCAGGCACTTATTCTACAGAGCTACCTCCCTGGCTATGCCTGGTAATTTCTTACAGTCTTAATATGTTTCGTGCATTTTCTGTATAATTTATTTCTAAATAATTTAGTATTATTGATGCTATTGCTTTCTCATTTATTTCTCTTTTTGAGACTGGGTCTCACTATGCAGTTCAGGCTCGCCCTAAGCTCCCTTTGTGGCCCAGGCTGGTCTCAAACTCCCAAGCTTCTTCCTGCCTCAGCCTCCCAAGTGCTGGGATTACATATCTCTGTATCTGGAGACTGGTTTAAAAATATGTATCTAGCTGCCAAGCTGAGGATTGTGGTGGTCAATACATAGATCTCCTCAGTGGTTCCACACTCTGGGCCATGGTGGCAGTGCCCTGTGGGGTGGGGTAGAGTAGGGAGGACCCACCCTAGGGCAGGGAGGGGATGGGCCTAGGGTGGGGAGGGCCTGCCCATGAGTGACTCAGCACAAAAGGGGTATGTAAAGGGGTTGAGGAAGGTTTTGGCATTCAACTTCCTCAGAGAAACTTCAGTCTTTGAAGTTGGCTTGGACTTCATCTTCTGGTTTCCAACAACCACAGTTCAGACTCTGGCTTGGATCTTTCAGCTTTCCTTCGCAGATTCTTTAGCCTGCCATCGCAGATTCTTCAGCCTTCTGCTACAGACCCATCAGCCAATTAATAAAGACTTGCACAGAACACTGCCCTGAGCTTCAGACCTTGGGACAGAATCCTTCAGTCTCCAGTGTGCAGACATCCTCTGCTTCCTCATCTGACTCTGGCTGTCCATCATAAGCAAATCTTGTAATTTATTATGTATTTGTACATCTTGTATTATACCTTTTCCTTGTATTATATCTGTTCCTCTAATAAAATCCTAACTCAAGCCGGGCGTGGTGGCGCACGGCTGTAATCCCAGCACTCAGGAGGCTGAGGCAGGAGGATCAGTATGAGTTTGAGACCAGCCTGGGCTACCAAAGTGAACTCAAGGCCAGCCTGAACTGCATAGTGAGACCCTGTCTCAAAAAAGACCAAAAATAAAAAATCCTAACTCACTAGGTTGTTAAATCTAGAAGTTTTGGCTGGAGTTTTTGAGATATCCTACGGAAATTACCATGTCATCTGAGAATAATCATAATTTAACTTATTCCTTTCCTATCCCGATTCCTTTTATTTGTCTTTCTTGTCTAATTAATGTAACCAGATCTATGTTGCATTGAAGAGGTGATAATGGGTATCCTTGTCCTGTACCTGACTTTAGAATGAAAGCTTTCACTTTTTGTCCATTTTGTATAATGTTTCCTATTGGTTTGTCATAGGTGGCTTTTATCAGATTGTGATAAAACCATGTAATCCAATTTTTCCAGTTTCTGGCATGAATAGGTGTTGGACTTTGTCAAAAGTTGTTTTTTTCTTTGCATCTATCAAGATGATCATGTGATTTTTGTCTTTATCTCTGTTGATGTGGTATGTGACATTTGTTGATTTGCATGTGTTGAGCCATCCCTGCATTGATTTTCTATATTCTGGTTGAAAGTATCTTGCATATATATATATATATATATATATATATATATATATATATATATATATATACAGTGTGTGTGTGTGTGTGTGTGTGTGTTCACTAGGGAGATTGGCCTGTAGTTCTCTTTTTTGTTTGGTCTTTCCCTGGTTTTGGTATCAAGAAAATACTTTCCTCCCGGAATGAGTTTGGGAAAACTGTTTCTCTTTCAATTTCACTAAAGAGTTTGTGGTGTATTCATATTCATATTCAGTCTTCTCAAATTTCTGGTATAATTCAGCAGTAAATCCATCAGGACATGGTCTGTTCTTTGCTAGTAAAGTCTTAGTTATATTTTCAATTTCATTGACTGGTATAGGGTTATTCACAATTTTTATATCTCCTTGTTTCAGCTTTGTTTATTCATACATATCTAGGGATCTATCCACTTCTCTGTGTTTTCCATTCTATGAGAGTAAAGATTTTCAAGGCAGGTGATGATCTTTGAATTTTCTATGGGATATGTAGTGATTTCAGCCTTTTCATTCTTCATTGCATGAATTTTAGTTTTTCCTTTTTTTCATAAGATTAGATACATGCTTATCAATTTTATATAGTTATTGAAAGATGATGACAAACTAATAAGTGATTCAAAGAATCCAGAAAACTTGGTCTCTACCATAGAGAGGAGCTGGGTGTGGTGGTGCATGTCTAAAATCCCAACACTTGCCGGGTGTGGTGGCACACGCCTGTAATCCTAGCACTCGGGAGGCTGAGGCAGGAGGATTGGTGCGAGTTCGAGACCAGCCTGGGCTACAAAAGTGAGCTTAAGGCCAGCCTCCACTGCATAGTGAGACCCTGTCTCAAAAAGACAAAAAATAAAATAAAATCCCAACACTTTATAATCTCAGCACTCAGGAGGCTGAGGCAAGGGAATCACCAGTAATTTGAGGCCAGCCTAGTCTATGCTGTGATTTATAGGCCATCCTGCAGTACAAAATGAGGCCCTGTCTCATGATACAACATTTAAAAATCTATAAAAGTAGAATAGGGAGGAATTATTCACAATAGACATTTTTTTTTCTTTTGGCTGTTCTGGGAATTGAACCCAGGTCATTCACACTAAGCTACACCCCTGTACCACTGTTATAATTTCCTACTTGTTTTTATTGTGAGACAAAGTCTCACTAAGTGACCAAACTGCTCCAATAGACTTCAACTTGCAATCCTCCTGCCTCAGTATCCTGGAGTATTGGGATTATAGGTATGTGCCTCCATGCCCAGTTTAATAAGAGAAAGCTTTTCCAGAGGAAAAATATATTATACTTGGTTATTCTTCATTTTCAAAAAAGCCAAAGTATGAAATCTCAATTTCAGTTACAACAGTTTACATTCATTTTCCTAAAGATATTTAAGATTGTTCCATGATAACAATCAAGTAGAGGTATATGAAAGGACATAATCTCCTTTTCTGTCTACCTCCTATTAACTACTTGAGTGGGCTGCTTTTTTATTTTTTAAGACAGGGCCTCACTTTGTAATGTAGGCTGGCCTATAATTAATTCATTGAATAGCCCAGGCTGGCCTTGAACTTGGAGTTAATTCTCCTACCCCAACTTCCCAAGTGGTAGGATTACAGGCATTTACCACCACACCTGCCTGCTGGGTTACCTTTAGAGTCTTTTGATGAATCAGGATCAGAACTGAAAATGAATCAATGAGAAAACTCTGTGTGTGTGTGTGTGTGTGTGTGTGTGTGTGTGTGTGTGTCTGCTCAAGAGTTTTCTAGAACTTTTTGTTTTATTTGGTTGGATTTCATTTGATTTTTCATAGGGTGAGCCAGAAATACTAAGGAATGAAATTACTTTCGCTTATAGGATAACAGTTCTCTGATTTACAAATGTTTTGGATTAAAAAAGAGTAGAGAAATGATGTTATTTCTGTTTCATTAGAATCTGGAAGAATGCTTGCCATCTTATTTTACCTTTGCTCTGCTCAGGCCCTGTCTTTTCCTCTAAAACCAAGAGTTCTTCCACATTTCATTGAAAAAATATGTATACTATAAATAATGCTAACGTTTAACTAAGCTATATGAATTAGAGTTGTTTTCAAATATTTTTATCACTTTAATTTTAGTATGTATCACACTTAATGCAGTGAATTTTGTTCTCCAAATAAAGTGCATAAATGTAAGTTGCTTTAACTGAGCAATGGTGCAAAAATGTTTTAAGGAAGATTAGTGAAATATAAAGGCAAATGATATATTTCATATTTCAATGACTTTCATACTTTATTTTGATCTTTATTTTTCTTTTTTGGTATGAGAATCCAACACAGTGCCTCACTTGCCAGGCAGGAACTGCACTGCTGAGCTATATCCCCAGGCTTAGTGTCCTTCATATTTTATTATTATTTTTTCTTGTTTCAGAACCTTTGTTTGTTTATTCACTCATTTTCATAGCCGGCTCAGCCCACCCTGAGGGCAGGGCTGGCGCAGCATGTGGCGCCGGGGATCAAACTGAGGTCCCTGAAGCCACCCAAGCTTTTCCAAGCAGGCGCTTCAGACCACTGAGCCATCCCACCGGGCCCTAGTGTCCTTCATATTTTAAAGACTTTGAGATAATCTGTCATGAAAATTGCTACAATGAGTATTAACTATAGAAAGACAAAATGTATTTGAAAAAAATGTAAATTCAGTATTTTTTTCTCTTTATGAAACAGAATCTCACTATGTAGTTTAGGCTGGCCTTGAACTCACTTTGTAGTCCAAGCTGGCCTCAAACTTGAAACAGCCCTGCCTCAACATCGTGAGTGCTGGGATTACCAGTGTGTACCACCACACCTGACTGAACTCTTATGTTTTCTTTTGAACTCTTATGTTTTTTTTTTGTTTTTTGTTTTTTTTTTTTTACTTTAAATAATGACAACTTTCCAAATGCGCAGTATAAAAAGTAATTTTACATATGCTCCTTTGGTTCACTGAACTTTCTCCTTTTTGGCACAGATTCTTTTTTTTTTTATTTTATTTATTTTATTTTTTTTTTCAATTCTTTTATTGTTTAAATTTAACAATGGTTATATTACATATTTTCATCATCGG